>DWGJ01001494.1:0-19627 GCA_018246895.1 Aspitha aspitha aspitha
CAAGGGCAAACATAATGCCAAAGGCATTCTCTGCCAGTCAGCCCTGGGTGAAGAGATAGTGTGAGGTAGGTCACTAACATTGCGTCTATTAACAGGAATGCTAAATCAATCAAATTTGTCCAGAAAAGACGTCCAGTAATTGCGAATCGGTAGGGAGTCGTATTTCATCAGGACAGTGCGCGACCTCATGTGTCTTTGAGAACTTGGCAAAAATTATTGGAGTTTGGTTGGGATGTTTTACCTTATCCACGGTATTCGCTAGACCTTACGTCTTCGGATTACCACCTTTTGCGATCATTACAAAATTCCCTTAATAGAAAAAATGTCAACTCTTTGGTCGAGATAAAAAAGCATTTGGACAAAATTTTTGCCGCAAAACCTGGCAGGTTTTGGAAGGACGAAGTTTTGAAGCTGCATGAACGATGCAGAAAGGTAGTGGAACAGAATGGTACCTACATAATTTAACAAATGGATACCAATATTCAAATGAGCTGCGTTTTAATTTTCCGGAAAAATCGGCATGACCTTTCTGGGCAACCCAATAATTAGGACCAGCTTACACGTATTGACGAATGTTACTGTCCAAGCCTCTATTATGTTATCCTACATAACTTCTCTTTTTAAATTCCTAATATTTCGACATACTATACATTGACCCTTCTGTTAAGTCGTTAACAACGCTGAATCAAGTAGTATTCTGTTTAATAATTAAATAGAACGATTAACTTAACAGAAATTACGTCGCTAGTTTCTAAATACCTACTAATAGTAAATACGAAATGTTACTAGTTGAACTGCAATTCGTATTAATTCAAATACTCTGTGAATTTAACAGTGATTGATTAAGTCAATCCACCCAATAGCAGTGATCGGTGTTAGTGCATTGCATGTGCATGGTTTATATACAACACCTAACGCATATATTTGGTACCTATAGTTCTATCAATCAAGAGTGTATAACAAAAATTATCAATAACTCTTAGCAATCAATTGGTTTGGCCAATAAATTAAATAGTATTAGATATTCTCATTCGTCGGAGTTTCACTTGATATAAAATACGATACAATATTCAAACAATAATGCTCGCTTTAGTTACAGTGTCATAATTTTGTACCAGACTCCATTAATCGAATGAAATATGTAAACGATCGTTGAAATTAAATTTTAAAGAACTAATAATAAATAAACTATTAATATTTCTTAGCCGCGATATAAACAATTTTAATGAGCAAAGGAATGGAATGCTACCACTCTTTGATGTTATCGTATAACTAAATATTATTTTTACTGCAGTAACACCAGGGTATACCTACATTTACGTCCAACCTCAAATTTAATGTAACCTGCAAAGTTCTATACAGTTTCTATCCTTTGTAATATACAATTCCATTAAAACAAAAATACGTTTATTTTTTTTATGATATACACAGCCGCGTGATTGCAACTTTAATAAAACAAACGCAAGACTGTTGTAACAAATATGGAAAGGAAATTGCAAGAAACTAATTTACGGCAATTAAAATTCATGCGGAAGAAAATTTTGCACGTCATATCGAGTATATTGGATCAAGAATATCAATCGAAAAGTGTTTTCCTCCGAGTACAAATACGATAATCTCGAGATTGTTAAACAGTTTGGGAAGGAAGAAATGTTGCCTATAGGCCTATATTTATAAATATCGGCTTAAACATGAAAGCCATACAGAAATTTTGTTTATGTTCACAAAGTTTTTGATTGCGACATTTATGTACCTACCAGACTTACATAACCGCCGTTGAACGAGTCCAAAATGACTTGTTTCATTTTAAATATATTAACTTGAAAAAAATAACACTTTGTATTAAATTGATTTTATATAATAGTAATCAAATATGGACAACAATGGACTCTTTTACACTTTCCGGGTATTTTCGCTACAAACTTGTTAGCACGGTTAACGTCAATATCGTAAAATAAAACTTGGCGAATATTGCCCTATACCCTCTGCATACAAATCACGTCACGCATTTCCCGCAATACAAAATGACTCTTGTTCTCGTAAACGTAGATTTTAAATGTATGTACGCATTTCACAAACATAACTTAAAAAATACTTGGATGATTTAGATGCGAGATAAAAAGTACTGCTGGATTCGTCTATAAAATGAACCTGTTGGGCATTTTGGTGAAAGTAGACGAGACGAAATCCTTAGTCTACCCATGGCAAATATGTATTATAATTATAATTGTGTAATTGCTAATGATCTATAGTTACACAATTAATTTTTAAAATAAATGTGTACTTTATGTATATTTGTATAAGAATAAATATATCGGTATGTATATTGTATCTATAAGAATAAGAAAAGTGATCGATGATCGATCAAATAATATTATTTCCCTAGCTAGAAGGTAATAATGCTTATTTGTTTCAGTCTGCATATCCGGTACTATATAGCCTGAGATAATATGTAGCCGCGATATATTTTTTTTATAAATAACTCCGTTTTCGCACGCGACGCTTCAGGCGGTTCCGACCTCGAATGTATATTTCGGTTTAGAAAGTATCATGCAGCGCCATCTCAGATAGGCCTCTAACTTATAGAAGCAAGGTCGAGTTATTCGTTTATGCGGAGGGTCTAAGGGTTAACTTATGGGATAACTTAAGACACAAATTCTAGAAAAGTAGGTAGGTACTGCTATGGAAATAAAATTAATTTGTATTTTTATTAAGAAACTAGACTGAGAAAATCAATATTTTGATACCAATTTCGAAAACAATAAAAAAAATTATTATTTTAATATTATTATTATACCATGTCCCTGGTAATTAGTTTTCTTATTTTTGTAATTTAATAATTAAATTAGATAGTTATTACAGTTTTGTAGATAATTCTAAAATTGTTTTACAAATACGTATTAAGCACTTAATGTAGGTAGGTCCGTACGATAATGAGAACAATGCCAGTTAATTTGAAAATAATTCGAATAAAGACTATGTTTTAGACTTGTTACTTATATATACTGTAGACTGTATACACATTTAGGTACAAACGGAAATCATCTAGTACCTACTATATTAACTACTCTACCAGGTTACACAGTTTGCTGTTTCTGACATTATTTTAATTATATTTACGTATTTTAATTATAAAACAAGGAACTAAAGTATTGTATGCAATTTTAGAACACAAATAATATGCACACAAATTATTTTAATCCACCGGTAATTGCGCAGTACGTGCGCTAGATTTATATGAATGCGGTGACTAAACAATTATTTAAATTATTGTTTATAAACCAATTAGAAGTTTAGATATTACCTACGTAAAACTAGATTTATTGGTTGTTAAACATTAGAATTGATGATGACGCGTAATTTTAAACATCAATTAGGTACTTAATTCATCCGGCATTAGGCTCGTTAGTCCCATAAAATTTTGTTGGTAATCACATAACAGCATATTATTTGTTTCCGGGTCTAAACGATTTTCATGTAAGGAATAATTAATAAAATTATTCGTTTTGCATTTTGTTACAACAACGCTTCTGTCGTCATGTTGTCAAATATTGAATTAGCATATTTGTTTATTATCTCTATGTTTCCATTGGCCTCATCATCATGCAGGGAGACTTAAAATAACAGTTATTAAAAAGGAGCGATGTCAAAACGATAGAGCGATATCGCAATCAAATTAGCTTTTGGGTATAGCAACAGATCTCTTCATAATATGATCCATAATTCCAATCAAATCACTTGTAACTCTATATTTACGTATAAATATGTTCATATTAGGTTTTTCTATCCCTTGTTTACTAAGTAAAGGATACCAACAGACAAATATTAAAATTGAGTTCAAATACATTCTACGGGAACATAATCAGTAAGATTCAACTATAAACAGATAGATGTTCCTATTTTATTTTCTTTTCTTTGTACAGCTGTACAGAATAGTTCCGAGCCACAGCAGATAACAAGCGGTTAGCCATTGTCTCCCCCATTCCATGGCAGTTGAATCTCTGACAGTACCTATTGTAGAACGGCTTACAAATCTTTCTCGTTTTAAATGATGACGAAAGTTGCTGGATATGGAAGCCATTTTAATGTTATGATGGTTATACGTTACAATAGTTATAGCAATAACTTAAGTTTCCCGGTTTGTGCTTATCATTATTTATGTTTCAGTTTTATCTACATTGTATATATACAACAGCCATTGTAACAACAAGCCTCGCTAGTGGCTGCTATTCACATCTACAATACTTGCATGTTTAATAAGGCGACTGTAAATTTGACAAAGATTTAAATTTCAGTCGTATTTGCATATGTTAGTATGCGTATTATTACTAGCATATTTATTTTAATGTGAGACCAAATGTTTAGTGAGCTTCAAAATTTTCAATTGTTGCAAAATTTGTGTTGTATATTTGTGTTGTAATTTAAATTTGCAACCGCATTATATGCTGTAAATCCTTTTGCGATTGTTATTCAAATTTATTTAACAACTCGATACTGCAGGGTCATTGACATTCGGCATTAGTGAGTAAAGACAATTAGAGTCTATATTAGCATTCCAATTTTAGTTGCATATAATGCAGGTGCTACGATTCATCGATTGACCGTCAGCAGTGTATAGAATATATTGCTAGGTTGTTGAGTTTTTGTCACGCTCAGTTTTGCGCATTTCACAATGTTGACATAGCTATCGAGCAAAATCAGTATCTTGCCTTTTAGTTTATTTTTAATCGTCGAATATTCGGCTCAAATATTTACATAAATATGATGTTATTACGGTTGCCTAATAAATACTTATTAAATCGTGTTTTGATAAGTCACAGATTGTGCTTTTTGGGGATTACTGATGCAGGCAGACTAGACAGTTTCCGCGACCGCGTGATGGTCAGTTTATGGAGCTAATATTGTCTTATTAATGTTATATTACAAAAAAGACACACCCTGTACAAGCTTTCTGTATTACATTCGGATGCAGTGACAAATTTATAACAAACTCTACAGCTAAGCGACACCAAGTGCGGTCCTCACTAGCTTATTGTTTCCGCAGTACCTACACCTACCTATATATATATATAGTATCCTGGTAACTAACCCGTCTTTACAGCTACGTTCTTTCAATATTGCAACCAGATATAAAACCATTAGGTAGCTATTTTGTCTATACCTAACTATAAAAAAATATTAACAATAATAAACGATATAATAATAAATACACAATTAGTGTCTGCAGCACTAGTCAATCGAACGGGTGTCATATATGTATCAAGATGTCATTTATCAATTCATTCAATTTTTTACATCTTAGAAATTAGTTCACTGATCACAATCGAGATTACAAAAACATGCTGTGGTTTCACAGTTAAGGCTACTGTCCTTTTAAAAAATGGCCATGTAAACACGCTACGACCTCGCGTAATTGTGAAGTTACAAGCAATTTGTTTTTGCATTCACAAACAGCTCCAATATAGCGGAAGTCGGCCAGGGGGCTACTAACACATACAATAGCGACCTTATGCTTTATTGACATTCCGGAGGCGTCTGTTTGAGCAGTATGATAACAGATGGCGACACATTTAGGCAATTCATGTTCAGCTGCTCAAGGTCTTGTGTCTATACGGATTAAACCCTGGAGCGTGACCTACATATCAATATCATCAAACTATGATTTACACGTAGTCGTATTCCATATCAATTTTACCAAGCACCTAATCAGGTTTGTTAACACATAACGATCTTGACACGGCTGTCTAGAGCTTCCTTGACGAAACTGCTTGTAAAAATGTAATGAAATGTAACTTTTAACCTTATACCAATAGTTTTAAACCTATGTTATTATGATTATTTACACGTCAGCTTTGAAATTCAATCCAGCGATTGTCTGTCTGTCTCGGTGTGGCCAAGCTTTTGCGAACCTTGCATTTGTTTTATGAGCACGTCCTCATTGATTCGTCTCTTATATTCGCAATTATACAGTCTACCTTTGCCTGAATACAAATTTTGAATATATGTTGCAGTAAGTATACCTGATTCATAACTAAATATAAGTTTAGAGACTCTGTAACCAGGGCCTGGCATATACATACGATCGAAAATCATAAACGTTACGCCTTTCACTATATAGAGAACATTATATAATATAGCTTTAATACATTTTACCAGAAATGTTAATTAATATCTTATTCAACAGACGTCAGACGTAACAGAATTTGCTCGATTCATTTGTGAAATTAAATTTAATGTGCGCGGAGAAATAAAGGTATTAATAATAATCGTCTGAAGCGAACAATACTGAATTATTTTAGTGGAATTTCACGAGACCTTGTTTTTAAGGTTCATTAACCGATTCATTATTAACCCCTTTATCATTTCAATTTTGGACACGGGTGTCTGTCTACTCGGAATGAGACGGGTAGGAAGCTAGATAGCCTCGGTGGCTAAGTGTGGATCGATCTACTTTACACGCCTATCATTATGGGGAAGTCAAAGCCGTGCAGGTTTCTTGACAATATTTTCCTCGTCATCTTTACATAACTTTCTTAAAATCAGGGGTCTGTGCCAGGATTGGACGCAGGCGTATAATGTAGTTTACCAGCTTTCTATCAGCGTTCTTCCTAATATGGGATCAAATAGCCATGTGTGATCTGTTCCAAGATGTTATTTTTATTATTATAAAACCCACGGCCTACAAAACGTTTAAAGGCGTAGGTGTCGCTTTAATCGCACGGCAGGATTTGTCGACGATGTAGTGTAGTACACTTGTCCCATAAATCATAATAAATATTGTGTAGGATTATTTAAACAACTTTAATGCAAGCAGTGAGCCCACGGCCCACCTCTTAGATCTCGTTTTGAAATCAAATTGATGTTGACTTGATCTATAAATTAAGTATGTATTCATTATCTAATGCAATTGTAATTCATGCGCTGCACCATTTTTTACGATATGTGATTCTAAAGTTTTGATTGCGTAATGACAATATGCTGTGATATTTAGAACAACTATGAAGTTTAAATAGCTTCCGCGCAAGACAAAACATCCATGTGATTATGGAGAAAGAAGCAGCGGCTGAAGAAATCGTATAAAAATCCATTTTTAGGTAGGTACGTACGTATACAGGCATTTTGAGTAGAATTTTAAAACAACATAACATGAACACATTTTTCTGCGTAGCAAAGTTGGTCTAATCATACACGTAATAGCTATGTTCCCACAGAACGTAGGTATACACTGCTGATAATCTGCAACGTGATACAGTTCGTATCGTCACCCGGTAGTGGTACATTTCATATTCATAACTGACATCTTCCAGAGGCACACATTGCATGACACTAACGTACATCTGTATGATTCAATATCAACAATATCTTTGGCTAATGGAACACTGTGTATGTGAAAAAATATAAAATTTTCCACTATTCCAAAAATAGGTCAATTTCCACATCAAGCCATATTAATGTTATGGATATCTTTTCACTTTTCGCTATTGAACTGTATTTGCATATAATTTGATATGGAGATAAATGGAAATATAATAGGTCCCTATTCGAAACTTGAACACTCGAACATCGAACAAAGTTCTTTGACCTTTGAACAAAGTTCAAGTTCCTTTCGTAGTTCAACATAAAAAATAATAAGCAATGATGATACCTTGCAGGGAAATTAAGGTGCTCGGAATTATTAGGAAATACATGTAGAAAATTACACTCCGTTTATAGTTAACGATTACAAAACAACAAAGTAAACACTTATATGCCCTAGTATGATGACAGAAAACTTTTAGATCAGTGTTATGAAATAGCTACTAAAGCATTGAAGTTAATGTAAAGTTTCCTATGAGCGCCAAAAGAGGACTTCGGAAAGCCGTTTCACTTCGATAAATGTAAGAGGAATACCAAGTCAAGAGAAAGTCTAGAGGTAGAGGAAGCGAAAGAGACTTATCAAGACCGTAGCCAGTGGACATCTTTAGACTCTGTTACCCTTATGGAAAATAGGTGTGACCGTATATAGTAGGTAATATTAATCAACAATGACATACTAGGAGTAATGACGACGACGCTAAATTATAAATACAATTAAACACTTTACGATTCTATTTACATATACTAAGCAGATAAATTACATAGGTATTAGATACGTGTATGAACTAGGAACAAACCATTAGACTTCTATTTTATAGGTAAGCGGCTTTGCGCTGTTCGCTCGATGTCCGATAAAACAAATGGCCGACTGATCTGAAATAAAATACGGACCTAATAGCTTTTAAATGAATCACGGCTAGATTTTGGTATTTTGCCAAATTGATTTTTTTATATTTTCATGCGTTCGCCATTGCTATACAGCTGCAGCGAAAAAATATAATGCAAGAGCGACTAAATAATAAATTAGCGTAAAAAAAAATGTTTTCGTTTTGCGCCATTTTCGACGTAAAATTAATGAACTTGAAGAAGTATTATATATTTCGTATTAAAATACTTGTGTAGTAAAATCTTTATGTAGTCAATGCATATTCCCAATTAAATGAAATAAAACATTTTGAAGTTTTTGTAAACTTTATTAACGTTATCGATGAAATACGAGCAGAAATCTTTTCGCTATCGTTATTTTCTATGAACGGCACGTGGTTAATTAATGGCGGATTTAATTATCGTGACTGCAGCAGACCGCGATGTCCGAGCGGGGAGCGATTGGGACATAAATCAAGCGAGCACTGTGTGCTGCAACGTTCAGTATAGCGCGAGAACCTTGTGGGAAAAGATTTTGTTCTACATTTAAACATTTGAATAAATCTTAATTTGTTCCGCATAAACACACTTTGCGTTCAGGTCTACTGTATCAACCTATCTACACCTATAATTTTACCTGTACAGGACCAGTACCTATAATTTTAAGATTTTCGAGTACTATGGGCTAATTACAGAAATTCAAACGACACCTGTACATATATTGCCAGTAACCTCACCAGCTATAGAGCACTCATTGTTCAATCGATTGTGACCGATAGTGTTATTCGTGATCATCCTATTTTTAAACGGAATGCATACCTACTCGAACAATGGAACCCGGTCTCTATTGCATTTATTTGACGTCGAAATCGGAATCAGATTTTTATATTCTTATCAGGCTTCAAATCATGAGTAGGTACGAAGGGCAATTGTTTCAAAAATTTATCCATGCAGATTGTCAAAAAGATTTTTGAAATTATAAATATGTTTTT
This sequence comes from Aspitha aspitha aspitha, assembly GCA_018246895.1. NCBI lineage: Eukaryota > Metazoa > Arthropoda > Insecta > Lepidoptera > Hesperiidae > Aspitha > Aspitha aspitha. Next base: position 9,213 of record DWGJ01001494.1, read on the forward strand.
AATGTTTTTTTTATTCATTTGTATTCCTTTGTTCACAATATTATGAATATGAAGAAAAACTATGTAAGACAGGTACTGAGATAATGAAACTCCTAGCCTAGTCTCAACCCCGTTTTATGTCGACTCTCCTCGTCATCTTTCATCTGAGGCATCGATTTTGCTAAACCGCTGGAAATTAACTCTTATTGATAAATCAGATATATATATGCACTAATTTTGTTTTACACTATTAAGTTAAACCTATTCTTCTTTATACAACCAAAATTTGTCCGATGTTATACTAAGTCATACCAGAATGTCCAATATGATAAGTTCAATTTATAGAATAAATAGCTGTGCCCGCGGCTCTGCCCGCGTGGAAATCAATGTGTCACAAAAATTTTCCCGCGTTAATACCTACCCCGCTGGAATCCTAGGATAATAATGATGAACTTCCATACAAAATTTCATCCTTTATTTTACTCCCCCTGTAAGTCGAATTCCAAAAATGCTAGTTTTCTCATAATATACATATTTCATATGAACTACCTACTTAAATACAAAGTTTCATAGTTTTATCTTCGATAATGACGAACTTCCATGCCAACTTTTATCCCCTATTTCAGCCCTTTTAACTCCTTTTTTCGACATAAAAAGTAGCCTATGTCCTTTTCCAAGGTCCAATATAAAGGTGTACCAAATTTCATTAAAATCTCTTCACTGGTTTGTGGTCAACGCCTAAGCGTGAAATTCAAGCAGACAGACAGACAGAGTTACAATTGCATTTATAATATTAAGTAGCATACCTACTAGTAGGGAATTTTTATATTGTTTTGCGTTTAATTTTAAAAAGGATAGCTGTTCAATTGCTTTATAAAAAAAATTTAAACCTACTAGCAAGTGGAACGCAGCTATTAAATGTAGCGGTCTGTAAAGAATGTAGATAGAAGTAACTGCACCTGAGCTGTTTTAGTCTACCAGTTTCATGCCGACAGGCCAGCTCATATCGTCACGTAAATCGCGACTTCTCAAACATAGCCAACACTATAAGACTATAGTGTAGTGGCATACAAATAGTACAAATGTATTGTTTGTATGCCACCTTAATTATAATGTTCAAATACTTATTGATTGCTTACTACCTTATAAGAACAAGGCGTCTACTTTCATGGAAAATTCGCTAACTAGCACAAATTTTCTTTTATTACTTTCGTTTCGTTATGATACTTAATTTGATTTCGTTATGATACTTATTTAATGACAAATATCCTGCGTTCAGAAATTGATTTAAGCACAAATTTATTGACAATTGACATTTATTATTTATTTATTTTATAAAAACTATCCTATCTTTTAAGTTGGATCAAATAATAGCTATGTACATACAAAATTTCATTGAAATCGGTTCAGTGGTTTCGGAGATTAGCGAAAACGAACATAGTGACTTGGGATTTTTATATATATAAGAGATAAGAGAAGAGATAAGAGGGCACAACAACACAAATCTATTTCTACTACTACTGTATTTTTTATATATATTTTTATGTAAATAACATTTGTTCTAATTATAAATTTGAAGCGCCATCTGTTTTGAGTTTTCAGCAACAGTATTATTTATATTAGCGACATCTGTTCCCAGTTTATGTATTTTTCGTCATAGAGAAGTAGTTCTTTCAATTTTATTCGTAATTTATATGTAACAATATAGATGGCAATGAATATAATAAGCAAATACAATAGAAAGTATCGTTAGAATTATTGTTAAAATTTTCTATCAGGGCTTTCTAATACTTTGGTAAAGATGAAATCTAATTGAAATGTTCGACAATTTTTAAACGATTTTTAGTCTTCATAATTCACGTAATTAAAATAAAATAGATACATACAAGTATAATTGATTATATAGGTAGATAAAATGAAAAAGGACGATCAATGTGATAGACTATTATTTATGAACCATTTGCATCCAAACGATTATTGTTTTATTTAATTGTACTTCATTGTTAGATTCGTTCATCCAGGACAAAGATGTAAATAATAAAATAAAGATAAAATTTACGTTTTGATTTCACAATTCTTCTTACAGTAGTTTTGTAGATAGAAAATTAAAAAACGGTATTTTATGAACTTTTCAATTTGATGTTTTCAGTCATTTTGTTAAGTTTTCGTAGAAACTTATGTTATGAATAATGTCACATAAAAAATTTTTTGGATGGTCAATATATTATGAATAATAGTTTCTTATGTCAATATAGCTTTTCTTGAATGAGTGGTATTTCGCTTTTCTTTCGTAATTTTTTATGACCAGATAAACGTGACACGTGTGTCTATCGAATAGGAAACCCAATACTTACAGAAGCCCTCGTAAAGTTAAATGACCTGTGTTGTAATATAACCTCCACCACCACCTCATCTCACCTTCAAATCGATACAAGTTTCACGTCCAAGAGATATAAAACATATCATTAAATTGCATGGTCGTATTTGACACAACCTGAGGATGGCGCATCGGAATTTAATTTGTAAATATTGCGTTATTTTATAAATAAAAGGTATATCTACAATTTAAATAAAAAAAGTTCTCGGCTATTACTTCGGTCTAAAAAAATTATATGTTAATGCTCTAAATTAGCAGAACTGGACCGACAAATTTTTGTTTTGCAATTTTTCAGATTATTCAAGAAGTATCAAGCTATTCTTGAAAACTTGAATTCCAAACTGTTTTACTTTATTTTCTCTTCTATCTACAGTTTTTTTATTTAAAATTTTTCAACCATTTTGTGATTTTGAGGTTGTAGGTAGGTACCTACCTCGCTTTGTCAGATCGCGACGCTTTACGAAATAAGATATTCCAAAATGATATGCAGTGAAAAATAATATTTCTAGTATTCTAGTATTCTAGAAGCAAAACTTCACCCAAAGATACCGTTAGAAGTTATTTTAAGGAAACCAATATGTTTATATAAATAGGTCGATTGGGTTAGGTTAGAAATATTACCAATCGAGCAAGGCTCGGTCGCCCAGTTAGTAGATATTAGAGAATAGGGAGCAATAGTAGATCAGATTATACTCGTATATGTACAATACGCTACTCTTAGCGGTTACTCCATCGCTCATAAGTTCGTAGGATAGCCTTCATGGCACACGCATCCAAACAGTACAAATAAGTATGTAGCTCAGTGATAGCACTAGATATTATTTTCAATAGAAGATAAGTGCGACACATTAAACGATTTTCAATACAACTCATTCTATTATATGTGCCGCAATAGTAAAATACAATTTGTCATTGACTAACAATTGATAGAGTTGCAAATTAGGAGTGTATTAATTAAAAAATGAACACTAAATACGGAGCAACGAACGTTAACACAATTTTGAACGAAAACGAAAATGAAGAGGGCTTCCCACATGAAAATGAATTCAGGTAACCTTTCGTTTATTTTAGAGTTCGTTTTGGTATAACCAGGGCGATGCAATTTACTGTTTATCCAATTTACAACTAGCGATTACAAAGAGGAACACGAAATGAAAATTGTCGTCTTTGTTAATCGAAAGATGAATATTTCCTACTCTTAGTCACAGGCCCTCTCGAAATTGTAACCTTATATGCCAGACAGTTTCTTAATACTAGACCTACTTGTTGGCAATATTTCATGACTTAAACGCTTATTGAAAAGCAGTGCATATATGTATTTTATTTTAACTCTTAGTTTTATTTGTACTTTATATCCATTTATTTCATAAGGCATTTTTAATATCGAATCGCACCTATTTTTTACACCTAGTAGCGGCCAAATGGTTTTTAATACTTTTATTAATAGTTACAACAATAAAAACATAACTATATAAGACACTTAGTAATTTAATGCGATAGGTACTACGACCGATGTTACGCTGGACGGTCCAAAAAATTTGGGAAAATCTAAGAAACCATGCAAGTGTGTAGGAATAACAAATATGAACCACTAAGACGTCACCATTTATTCTTTCTGATTTTTACATATTGCCATAAATGCGTACAGAAAGTCGCAGTTAAGGTAACTAATCGTGTATATTTAAAAAATATTTTACTCCCCTTAAATGGGTCTTACGCTTTTTTCCTGTTTTAGGTATTAAGACTACACAAACTAAAATGATTTTTAGTATTACTTACCTACTAGTATCTTTCATTTGGAACTTTTACTGTTATGTTAATTTTTTACCTACATTTAGATGCGACAAATAGTCATCAAGCAGTACTGTTACACCTAAGTAGGTAGGTGCATGAAATTCTATATTGTGCCTATAGCCACTCATTCGTAGGGCTGAGTAACTGGCATTAATTAATGGTATTCATTAATCGTTAACGTTGCCTTTCAACGCCCTCTATGTTTGCGCCGTGAAGTTATTAGATTAGTGGAAAAAAAATGTAATAAGCTTTATAATTTAACAATTGATTTGTAATAAGATAAATTTAAAAAAAATAACAATTATGTTGCAATATTAATTAGTAGACATACAATGTGACCTAATTAGGACTGACATTACCCAGATATAGCATACATTGAGTGTTTTGTACATATAGGTGTACCTTGTATGAATAAAACAATTTTAATTTTAATTTGGGAAATATATTGCTCCGAACATATTTAAATAACGGTGCATTGTCGTTAGTAAATCCTTAAGAAATTAAGCATTTCACATGCGTGACGCGTATTATATCCTTATAACCATTTTTTGTAACTTAAATCTACTTCAGTCAGTCAGTCTACGTCTCTGTTAATAGAATAGTTTCTATGTAATTTTCAGCATCCCATGCAAGCGACGTCGATGGTGGCGCGTAAACCAACACTTGTTGTATGGCTTCGGGCACGTCTACAACGATCTGTGTGCGGCAATGTGGTTTTCCTACATGATGCTGTTTTTCCAAGCAGTGCTACATATGAGGGCTGCAGTGGCTGGCAGTATGTTGCTTCTAGGTAATTTCCTTAACTACCTATGTAGAAACACTGATATCAGCTGCCACTCTTTTGGTACTTTCTTCACGTAAAAATGAAAAGAAACAACTTACCTGCTAATTAAAACAAAATTGTGTAACTGCCGATAATATAAAAATAACTGTAGGATTTTGAACCTATATTTTTGTCCTTTCCAGGTCAAGTTGTAGATGCATTAGCCACACCGATTGTAGGCATTTTTGCAGATAAGTACAGTACTAAAAAAGTGTGGCATTTAGTAGGTATGTATCTAATTGTAAGGTTGGTTTACCTAAATGCATTTAACTACAGCATACGAATGATATCTATAAATACATACATAATATATACTTCGTATAAATAATGCACTATGTGTAAGAGTTTGGTTGTTGACCCTTTTATTGATGCACTGCTGTACACAGGTGTCCTGTCAAAGTAATAGGGTGTTAGACCTTAGCTGGCCACACGCGCCAAGTACGGATTGGCAGACATGACGCAGCTCAGAAACATTATAATTTTTTTTTAAAACATCTCTAAGGTGTGCAAGTTTCCTCACGATGTTTTCCTTCACTGTTATATTTTAATTTTGAATGAGAGTGAACGAGTGATAGTTAGTGAGCGAGTGTTCGCCGGAATTTGAACCCAGACCTCCTAGAGTGAGAGGCTAAATTTGAAACCATTAGGATATCACTGCTTTTGTAGAAGAGTTTATTGACTAGAAATTCAATAATTGACATTCTGTACAAGTGCTTAAAAAATAACGATTTTACGTTCATATTATTCGACATTGAAAACACGGTTCTAACGATATACACCGATAACATTTTTATGTAGACACTTGGCAAAACATCGCTCTAGCAAGGGAAACGGATATCCGTTAGACGTTTATTGTAATTTACACCATGGAGTTAAAGAAAGAGCCATGAAAAAAGATTATTTTTCTTGTAACACACTGAACATTAATATAGGGAATATAAGTACAGTGGGTAACAGCAGTTGTCCCTGTAGCTCTACGGTATCTCCTGCCTGACGTATAAGACGGCTAAAAGAGATCCCGGTGACCTTCAACAGCGCAGAAGAAGGGCACCGCGAAGATTTTAGTGCCGTAAGGATCCCCAGATTATCCCGTATCTTTTCCAAGCCACCGCATTACCTTTTGAAGGTTTCCCCCATAACCAGATACCTATAGCAAGTTTCAAACTAGTACGTCCTGGACATATTATATAGTATATAGCAATGTTAAACATTTTCAGGTAGCGTGATCGTCGTTTGTACGTTTCCACTACTGTTTATAAGATGCTGGTCATGTTGGGTGTCTGATGATGCCGTCTACCTTACCTGGTGGATGCCCTTCTATTACGCGGTCCTCATTGTCTTCTTCCAAACAGGATGGGCCATCGTACAAATTTCACATCTCGCTATGATACCAGTTATAAGTGAAAATCTACATGCTCGGGCTGAGTTAACATCAATAAGGTAAATTTTTTACATCAAGGGAACGAAAATGATTAAAATTATTAAATTATTCAATAAGCAAATAATATTACTTACAGATACATGGCTTCTGTGATTTCTAGCCTCATGGTTTATTTAATCACCTGGACTGTATTGCGGGCAACTAATTACAGCACCTTCATTGGGCCTGCGGATGACTATAAATTTAGGGTATTTATAAACTACTGTACTTTTTGTGATTATCGAAGAAAATATTTTTCATAGTTGTAAAACGCCACTAAATAAAAAATTACATTTTTATGTAAAGTGAGAAAGAGATTTTAGCTAACTCTACTCTCTGACTCTACCCACAATCTGTACTATGTAACCACAAAACATAAAATAATGAAAATCAAAACATTTCTATCATTCTTTAATAGAATACATTAAAATGGAAGAAAAGAATCGAATAAATTAATTTATAGCAGAGAATTTTCAATTAAACTACTGATATCAATTCTTAGGATGTGGCCTAGCCAAACGAAAATGTCCTATAGATATTCATAGTACATATAGTGATGTTTTTATTGTTTATTGAGTCATGAAGAAAGTTCTTGAAAGTTTAATATAGGACTAAATAATTAATTAACATTTCTAAGTTTTCAAATTCAACGTTTAGGAAAGTCACTTTACACTAAATATCAAAAAATATTATTTGGTTGTCATAATTATTTTCAGGATGTGTCATTAATTATATCCGGTATTGGTGTGTTTGCAATTACAATGTTTCATATATTTTTTAAACTAAATCCGTCCAAAGACCATAAGGCCCAATCTACATACAATGGAACGGCTGAAGTAAATGAAAATGTGCTTTTAACGGTTACAACTCGATCAAGGATTATGAATTTCTTAAGAAATCCCTTATTGTATCAAGCAAGTATGTTGTAAGTAAAATAAATGTAATTTATCGTGCAGTTACTTACACATTTTCAGAAATGAAAAGTTTTTAAATTAAAGTGTTTCGTTTCATTTTATTTATTTTGTGATTAGCGGACCTTTTTTACTAGAGGGTACTACTTACATTATATAGATACTTTCCAACTTCTTGCTATGCTGCGTTAATATATTTAAATATTTTTTCAGACTATAAAGCATTAAAACGATTAAAAGGATGTAGACTCTACCTTTTGCTTTTTTTACTCATATTCCGTACCTAACTGATTTGTTTACAATTTGGCCATATTATCCTTGAAGTGATTTTAAATCTGGAAGGGTACGTTGTTGGCAGCGTGAATCAATCAACCTTGTACGTGTTCCTATTTAGGAAGCTGTTATAATATTTCATTTTCAGAATATTATGGGTTTATACAGAAAGTTAAATAATGCAGAAGTTACTAGAAAAAAGAATTCGTAGTCAACACACTGACACAGACAACTGATACATGTCCTAGGTCGTGAGATACATTTACATATATGTGTTGTGTGCCTAGCACAATACGATTTCAATTATTGTTTTGATTTTAGATACGTTTTTTCACGTCTATATTGGGCGTTGAGCCTCGTCTATGTACCACTTTTTCTAGAGGAGCGTTTATCAGTTAACCAAAATGTGGGGTCAGAATTAATAGCCAGTGTTCCCCTCGTTTTATACATCTCATCGCTACTCTTGTCATTTCTTCTTAAAAGTAAAATAAGTAGCTGCGGAAACCAGGTCAGTGAAAGCAAATATTTTTTCCACTATGTAACAAATCATACATATGTACATATATTATTATTATACTACCTACTACTCTCCTACTCCTACTTCTACTTTAACTGTTTGAAATTACATGTTGTTGTTTGACCCTGTTTATTGGTCTACTGCTGGACTGGGTCTTCACTCATAGTGTCATAGTCATAGATTTAGGCTATAGTCTACCACGCTGGCCAAGTGCAGATTGGTAGACTTCACACACCTCAGAAGATATTATATACCCGTACTTACTTTAAACCATCTCCAAGTTTCCCTTCCCGTGTTACTTATACTCATAATATGTACTTATAACTACACTCAGTAGTACAGAGGGCATAAACACTGAGAGAGAGAGAGAGAGATATATATATATATGTATATATATAATTGGGATAGAGTAGCAAACGAGCAGGCAGCGGTCACAAGTGGCCGCCTGACAAGGCTGTAGGGACTGTTAGTGTGAATTCAGTTAGTATAAGATGTTAATATGAATTAGTTGGTGAGTATTCATTAGTAATAGGGCTGCAGGAAAGGGGCTGTTAATGATATTAGCCCAGTTAGTGTGTGTTAGTAGGTGCAGTTAGTAAGTGTTAGTTAGTTACCCTATCAGGAGTCGGTCACAGATGCGTTGCTACTCTTGAGGACTAAGATGGTCGCCTCTGCTATATAAAAGTGGAGCGGCAACCACACCCTTCAGACCGAAACACAGTTGAAACAACTGCTTCACGGCAGAAATAGGTGTGGCGGAATAGTCAGCCCAGCTCTTTGATTGAAATATTGGTTAGGCACTCTCCATTCGAGCCATTCCTTACACATTGGTACTGTAGTCTCTATGTCAGCGGTGTACCTACTTACCATCCAAGCTGCTTTGCACATCCCAGATATAGAAACTCATACATTTGCTACAGCACTACATCATCTAAATCTAGCCTTCAAGTCGTTCTAGACTCTTTCAAATAAAATAAGTGGTTATACGTTTATTGCAGGTGGCGTATTTAATCGGGAGTTTTCTCAGTCTAAGCAGTAGTTTATGGATTTGTCTTGCAATCGATCCAGAAGCCAGCGTGATTCAAATATATTTAGTTGCAGCTCTTATTGGTTTGATCTTTAATATTTAAATATGCTTAAACATGAAGCTAACCTGCCTACATCCAACATACTTCCTGGCATCCTGACACATTTTTAAATCATGAGTTAATTAATTAATTAACTCATAATTAAATATTATTATTTTTTTTTTTCTTTTAATTAGTTAATTTATTTTTTATAATTCCTCTCGTCTTATTCCGATTAATTCATATGCGACGTCTATACCAAGAAGATAATAATGCTTAGGAATTGCCAGTTTGTCTAAATAGCTTTCATAGTATATGTATGAAATTATTTAGATTGTACATTTAGATGAACAACCATATATGGAAACTAAGTGTGTAACTAGATATTGTATGTTTAAGGTGCTGGAAGTTCAATTACCCTTGTGTCCAGTTTATGCATAACTGCCGATCTTATAGGACCTCACTCCCATCAAGGGGCTTCAATATACTCTATAGTCACATTTGCCGATAAATTAGTTACAGGAATTGCCGTTGTAGCTATAGAAAATTAGTAAGTAAAGATAAATACCATCTATACTAATATTATAAAGCTGAAGAGTTTGTTTGTTTGAAAGAAAGAAAGAAACATTTCTTCATCGTATTAGGACAGCACATAATATACAAAAAAAAACACAAAAAAGTGAGACAAAAACAAACTAAGCTATTTGCAAAAAAAAAGTAGAAATAAAACACAAACAAAAAACACTAAAAAATAAAAAAGCCCTTAAAGAAATATAAAAAAAGGAAAAGAAACAATGCTACAAAAAAAAACATTTTGTTTGGTTGGACGCGCTAATCTCGGGAACTACTGGTTCGAATAGTAAAATTATTTTTGTGTTGAATAGTCCATCTATCGAGAGGCTATACAACATCACGCTATGACTAATAGGAGTGGGGCAGCAATGATAAATGTTGCAGAAACGGGAATAATATTTCTGTTTTGAGAGTTTTCCTTGCGCTGTCTAAACCAGCAGAGATACACTAAAGTAATGTACTATAGAATTGCAGATCTACAAAAATACTACAGAAAAGTCCACGATAGCATGTACGAGTATCTATCTCTTTTTGGTTAACTCTTTTTTTTTTTACGTCAGGAAATGCGTTTACGCACACCCCGGGTGGGTCATGTCCGGGGTAATGTGGGACTCCGGGCCGCCTTGACAGCGACCCGACTACCCACTAAAACCTGACGGTGTGCCCTCGTGTCGCCTTTAG
>DWGJ01001495.1:0-19625 GCA_018246895.1 Aspitha aspitha aspitha
CTAAATTTTTAAGTACTAAAGTACTCTGTGGTTCTCCAAGCACCAGTGGCTTGGGATTTCTGTTATTGCACAGATACACTTGGTCAGCTGTTTTAAATAGGTGTTTGTAATTTCTAACAAACAAGCATGCTTCTAATATATACATAAGTATGTTAAGTTTGCTAAACAAAGGCCTGCATGATACATCAGGAGCTACGCCACATATGGCCCTAATACACTTTTTCTGTCCTATAAATACTGTACAGATATGACATGTTTAATGTAAAACATAGATACAAAATGTGTATATATAATGTAATATTTTGGTCCTGTTATCAGGTTTACCACGCCACACAGGCCATCTCGAAGCCACAGACTAAGAGCAACGAAGCTGCCCAAAGAGAAATCGAAGAGGCCATGTGCCGTGTGAAGGAAGCACAGAACCTCATCTCGGCTGCCATCGACCCTGTCATTGGTTTGCTCTCCAAGGATAAGAGAAGGTATACACAACTTCATATTACTGTAATATAATTTTAGTAATATTTGGCATAATTCTACGCATTGTCTGTTTCCAAATTAGGCAATTTAATTCCTCTATTATGGTGATGAGACAGCTGATAAATAAAATATTGCCATAAATATACTAGTGGACCTGACCATGTGTTGCCGTGGTTACATTATATCAAATCATATATGACAATTAAGTGTTTATCTAAAATCACACTGTGTGATTTTAGATAAACACTTAATAACTATTTTGTTGTAATTCAAAATATCATAATATTGTGCATTCAGAAATTAATTTTATGTAAAAATTTATTGACAATTGACATTAATTATTCATTTATTTTATAAAAACTATCCTATCTTTTAAATCGGTTCAGTGGTTTCGGAAATTAGCAAAAATGAACAATAAATATATAATTTTGTTACACAAAAACATACCAATCAAATGTGTGCATCACATGCATAAGATGTAGCATCTTCTTTCATACTACATTATTCTTTTGTTTGTTGTGTCAATATCTAATGTTGTTTTTATTAATGTTCTTGCTGACCAAATACTGGTGTTAAATGAAGTCGTTAGCCTCTCCCCAATGATGTTAATAGCTTTGTTGTGCGATCAGGACTCGGTCGCGGTCGCGCTCCCGGCGCCGGTCGCGGTCGCGGTCGCGCCGCTCGCGCAGTCGCCACCGCGGCAAGCGCTCGCGCTCTCGCTCGCGCCACCGCTCGCGCCGCTCCCGGTCGCGCCACCGTCACCGCACCAGGTTCAATTAATAGCTTATCACTATCATAAACCGTGTTTATGATATAACATAATACAACTAACTAGTAGTTTATATTTGTACTACAGACAAATTTACCTGTCTGCATTTACGTCTGCTTGTAAAAGCGGATGAATCAATATTTAATTTTTGATTGAATGTGTAATTATGAATTGCAATATTGAATACGTAATACTGAATGTTTAACAATTCGATTGGTAACATTGGAATTGTAACTATGTTTCAGGTCGCGCTCACGTCGTCGCAGTTCACGTCGGTCGCGGTCCAAGTCTCGCCATCGCAGCTCGCGGTCTAAGCGAGACCGCTCTCGCGACCGCAAGGACAAGAAGACCTCTAGTGAAAAGGATAAAGATAAGGATAAAGATAAGGATAAGGATAAGGATAAGGACAAGGACAAGGATAAGGATAAGGACAAGCATAAGGATAAGGATAAGGATAAGGATAAGGACAAGGACAGGGATAAGAAGGAAAAGTCAAAAACTCCGCCGCCTAAAGAAGTGGAAAAAGATGAGAAGGAAGAAATAAAAGCGGAAACAGTGGAAACTAATGGCACTGGATCAGATTCTAAATCACTGGGCTCAACGCCGCCTAACGATAAAGAAAAGGAAATAGAAAAGGAGCCCGAAAAAGAGCCTACTAGTAAAGAGAAAGAAAGAAAAAAAGATAGGTCGTCGTCAAAGAAGAGAGATCGCTCGCGCTCTAGAGATAGGGATCGGAAACGTTCACGATCGAAGCGTCGTTCTAGATCGAGGTCCCGCAGGAAACGCTCTCGATCCCGCAAGCGGTCCCGCTCCAGAGACAGGAAACGTTCGCGCTCCAGGAAGCGATCCAGGTCGCGCGATAGGAAACGATCTCGTTCTAGAGATAGAAAGAGATCCAAGTCGAGGGACCGGCGCCGTTCCAGGTCCAGAGATAGAAAACGTACGCGCTCGCGGGACCGCAAGAGGTCCCATTCCCGCAGCCGTCGGTCCAAAAGCCGTTCGCGTAGAGATTCCAAAACCCCTCACGATAGGAAGTCGCGAGATCCCACCCCCAGTCTTCCCTCGGTAACTGATGAAAAGTTCAATTCTACACTCGAAGGAAATCTGGCAGACGAGAAAAACTCGCCAGATAACATGGACATCTCTAATTCTCCATAAATTTCCAACCAACTAATGATGTTGACATTGCCTTACATTTACTGACCTCATGTATTTTTATGAAATTTTGTTTGTCATCTAGCCTAGTTTGTTAGAGGAGGTTTTCCAATATAATTAAGAATGCTTAATAAATAAATCTATAAAATATATGTTACTATTTTTATTTAACTATCTAAAAATTAGTAACAATGTATTCGCGGATCTGATTATTAAAATGAGCAAAATGACCATAGAATTAGGTTTGTACAGTAAAATACGTTGCAACGTTAAGGATATCCAATTGCACGTGTATCATCTATGTATATTGATAGTAAACTGTGACGGCGTGATTATCCCCTTGAACAAACGCTGAACACTTGAACGCTAAATGATTTTTTAATTTGCCGCTCGAATGCACATTAAAATTACCGCGTTCTACAGATAATCTCGCTGTTCTCGGTAAAATGTTACTCGATAGAGTGCAGTTTAAATTAAAAAATATTCAGGTTAGTGTACTTTTTTAAAAATCAATTAAAAAATAATTTTTGGTTTTCCACAATTACCATGTTTCAGGGTTACCTATCAATTGTCGCCTACATACATCACTTTGAACCAGGTTCCTTAAAAATCCAAACCAAGATAAGTGGAATACACATAGATGTACTAAAACATTTGATAGAAGAATCTGGCTTCTATCGTGACGCTCTTAAAACCAGAAGATGGCTGCAGAAAGGCGAGATGCCATACCCCGGCTATTGCCGAGCGCCCGGTAGCGCAGTCTGCCAGCCGGTGCTGTGCAACTGTGATAAATTGACTGAAATATGGGAGACTCTTAATAACATTAGCCAGTAAGACATCTAAAAATGTTCGCAACGAGATATAATAGCTATTTGTTAAGGATAAATGACAAATTGATCAGCTATAACTATGGGGGAGTCAAGCGCCTCCGAAACCGGCGTGTATGCATAAAGAGAATGATGAATGTAGATGAAGCATGACAGGTTTGTAAGGCCAGAGATATTTGGCACTCGCTACTTTCTGCCTACCCCGTTAGGGACCTGGCGTAACGATATGTATGTATAACTAAAATATACATCAGATATATGATCATAACATAGCTACCTAATAGTAAAAAATGATTAATCCTGCTTTTAGTGTTACTACTTCTAAGTCCAATAAAACGCTCTAAATGTGTCAAGGAGTTTTTACTTTAATTATTAGTCGCTTTAACTCTGATGTCTCAGATACAGGCAGATCTAAAATGAATTTCCTACTAATGTTTTGAGCGTATTTATGCCAGCTCTGCTGTGAGTTTCGTTCGATTGGGAAGCGGAATAAATAATAAAACATACTGAATAACAAGGCATACTTTATTGGATAGGAATACATATACACATGTGATAATTACAATAAAAGGTATGAATTTTTGTACACTGCCAAAAGAAGCTATCGTTTAACGCTTAATTTAAATTAAAATGTCGCAAATATGATGAGGCAAGTTGCAAGCACTAACTCACTAAAATATCCATCATTGTTTGTTGCTTTTAATTGTCTACTTAACTTCTTAACGGATATTAATTTGAAAATACATTAATAATTGCCACTATATCACCACCAACCACTAACCATCTATAGATTAAGAGTATTATAATATTAATGTATTATATCACCATGAATATCATAATTTATACATTGTATTGTAGTGTGACTAACGTAATATGTTACGTTATTGAGCCTATGTTATACAGATGTATTATTTACGAATCAACAGTTCTCAGTATGACTTAAATAATAATTTACATGAATTATTTGAAATGTGACTACAGAGACACGTCTCCTTTTGTTAATCTTCCCCAGATGTGGCTTTATTGGTAGCACTCAGAAATCAGAGATATGGCTAACATTATTTGCCAGTTTGATTTATCAATCACTTGTCTCCGCCCGGGCTCAGTACGGTAGTATGTCGTGCATGGCGTACCGCCAGGTCCATCTGCGCGCCAGCGCTTCGAAACGGGCTCTGTCCCGTACGTACATTTCACCTAATTCTGGTTCCATACAAACCTGTAAAGAATACAATAATGATTATTATATTGGAACATACACTGCTAGAATGGAAAACTGACCCTCAAATCTTAAACATATTGTAGTAAGAAGAATACAACTCAAGTGGTGGAAAAACAACAGTGACAGCATGACATCAGTTAAACTAGGCTGTAGTACGAAATCTTCTGTGAGTGACATCGGAACTAACATAGGACTGAACTCACAGCTGTGTAGGGGTCCGTGAGCAAGCTCTGGATGGAGATGAGCACCTTGCTGAGCGTGAGCGCCAGCGACCAGTTGTGGTGCACGGAGTCGATGCCCACGTCGCCGTGCCGCGACACATTGGGGTGCAGGATGCGCGTCAGGAACCGCACCACGGGCGGAGACATAGGATACCTGCAAACGATGGAATCATTTTTCCACAAACACAACAATGCCAGCTTAACCCTGTTATTCCCAATGCAGAGATAAACTTCATCAAGGAAAGGGATGATTATTGACTACAGCTGTTAATACGGTTCCAAAACATGAGATTTCTTAAGTATATGTGATGTTCACAACTCAATAAATTAGAGTGCGATATTTTTAGAAAAGCTGTAAGCATTTAATATGATTTAATGACGGTTATACAGCTATAATAGGTTCAAGACATAATTTCACTGAATGGCTACCAATCGTAACTTGACATTTCATTACAGTAAATTCAATATATATAAATAAACTCACGCGTAGGGCACTTGTATGTAAAGGTAAAACACTCCACCCTCGTACGGTGACCCCACGGGCCCCGTGACGCTGGCCTGCCAGTGGCAACACTTAGCGTCCAGTGGAGTAGCTGCTATGCCTTCTGGCGGATCATTGCGCATCATCTGTGTATTCATAATATTTATTTAGATCTTGAGGAACAATTTCAGAACTATTTCTAAGTAGGTATTACATCGCCATGAAAAGAAATTTTCTAACAGGTAAATATTTAGTTCGCACAATGACATTATATTTATACTCTTAATTATCCTATATAAACCCAAAGCACTTTCGCAATGTTGGTATAAGGGCCATATATATACATGGTTAATGTCAACTGTATCACAATTACAGATTACATAGAAATATTACTCAGCTAACACTGTAAATCTTACTTTGAGCTCAATCCTAAGTCTGTTACGGCGCCATGCATTTTCCTCTCCATCAGGCTGCGCTTGCACGCACATCTGCACCAAACAGTTGCGGCAGAAACACGACTCTACCAGAGACTGGTACTTCTGGAATCATGATCACATATTCAGCACAAAAACACCTTGTTTCTATTGTAACCACCTTAACAGAAAGTCTAAGTTGGTAGAAGTTCGCGCACACAAACTTCCCCTAGTGGCGAACAATAATGTGACTTGAACACCCAGTTTGCTCCGAAGCCAGACAACGCAAATAATAAATCACTTTCGTAGATTTTGGAAGCTGCCGTAGTGTTCACGACTAGTGGTCTACTGTGTGGGAGTGCTAAAACAGTGATCGGCAACTTTTAAAAGGTAAAATCAATATTAAATATGAGAAAACATTTTAATGAATTTCATGAATAAGAATAAAAAAAAGGTGCAATCTACAAGTATGTGGCCCACAGGCAATGTGTTGCAGATAACCACTGTGATCAATAATTTGGGTTGAGCCACCTTATGCCAGTCAATGTTAGTCGGCAGCGGGCGGAAGAGCGGCCAGCGGCGCGCTGCGAAGGCGGCCCAGCGCTGCGGCGGCACGCGCGCGCGCACCAGCCGCCGCCAGCGCGCGCACACGCTCGCACACGCGCACAGCGACATGTCATCCAGGTAGCTGAATATGCACATCACCACTGCAACATAACCAAACAATTTTCTTAAGATACATCTTCAACAAGATATTTGAATTTGATAGTAATTTATCATAATGACATTGTTTTTGCATTATGTGCTACCTGTACAGGAATCATAAGAATGCAGCTGACCAAGACTCTTATTATGGTAACAAATGTACTATGTACTACTAGTAACTCTATTAATAAATAAACATTACATTATGTGCATATGTTGATATTATGATAAGTTTAAATTTATTGAACAACATCATTTAATGATATGGCAAATGAAGTTCAGTAATTACAAGACTAACCTTCTGATGGCAAATGCTCAACAATGCCAGGTGCAACATTGTCGGGCAGTCTTGGAGTAGATAAATGTTGCAATGAGCGAGCCAAGCTAGGGGGCTGCGGAGGTGGCCCAAGACCGGCCAGCTCCTCAATGCATTCACGAGGTGCTGACGAAGGACCAGAACCACTGCCTCCACTGACGCTACCACTGGCTCCAGGCCCAGAATTGCTTGTGCGACTGATCTCATCTTCCGGGCTAGTCTCACTATCAAGTGAACTCTTTAAAAAAATTAAATTCGATATAAATATTTAATGATTGGAATAACGAATTTATGCTAATTTAAATAATAATCTTCTTATATAAACACCCATAACAATATATACTTTAAATTTCATTATTAAAAACTTAAATAATGAAATTAACTAATGTATCGGTAAGTACAATTTGAAACGAATGAAATGTTAATTATAATAAAGAATTTCGACAAATTCTCAATTCTTATACCTACTCTATAATACCACCAAGCAGGCAATGGATAAGCCTTATTCTGTCGACGATCCGAGCTGTAGTTCAGATCAGATGGCTCGTCATTCCCAGAATCGCCATCGTCTGTCTTTTCACTGCTAAAGTAAGAACTGGGCAAGTAGGATAGAAATTCGGGAAACAAAAATGCATGACAAATCACACAGACGGGTTCGCCGAAATTGGGTCCGTAATACCCATTACACACGTAGCAACTTGAGTTCTGTAACAGAAAAAGTGTTAAAGATCTCTAGTTTTGTGTAGTAATCTAAAAGTGTCTTAAAGTAAACAGACATTGTATTCAAACTCAAGCGGCTGTTCTACTGGGGATCCACATATCAACTTGTCGCCGTTGTCTTCCAACTTTTTGATGAAACTTAAAAATTCAGGGCCTATCATCGACATTTTCCGGACCGTTCTCAATTAATAATATATAGTTTTTCAACTTGAGCTATAAAATTCTAACAAAACATAAAAATTGGTTCTTTGGAAGCTGCAACCAAACAGTTGTGACATAGATGACACATTGACACACACATTGTCATTGTCACGACCACAGATCTACACACCAAAATTGACCGATCGGTTATAGCTACCTAACCTTACCTGTAATATATATCCAATCAATGAAAAAATTTGATACAATTATTATTACTATTAACATATACGACAATATCTATAGAAAAATGCCTCTGGCTGCAAGCATTGAATTATTAGATAAATAGATTAATAAATAAAAATTTGAAGCACAACGAAATTTTAAGCACAATTTCTTTTATCTAGTAAAAGCTTTTTGACACCACAAAACCATCTATTGTGGCCGACAGTCTACCAAATATAAAAAATAAAATGGCAGTAATGACACGTCGTTGTTTTCGCGGGACATTGATTATAGTTTCAAAAAATAAATCTGTAAAATATCTCTTTTAAAAACGACAGATCAATTTATGGGATAGCTAATTATAGAATCGAAAATTTTGGTTAGAGGTTATATGTACATATAAATATTTTTAGACAAAATATATAATAGTTAATTTCAATCAAATGGATTTTACATTTGATTATCAAATGACATCGTTTTTTACCTAGAAATCTTGTCGAGGATACCGTAAAAATTGCTTCGCGCCGAATATCTTGTTAAACTCATTCTTTCTTTTATATGGTCAAAGCACTTATGTCCTTTTGGCTACCTTGAATTTTTATCAGAATGCCTGAAGTTCTGTAAGCGAGAAATGCAACTGTTGTTCTTAAATACAATTGGTTTATACTTTGAACGAAATTAACGAAAAATAACAAAAAGCTCAGTCAAGTTTTTTTGAATAAAATATTCAGTTGCAATTTCAGTCTGTACAAAGTAGAAAATAATATTAATAGGATCAATTCTGGGCACAAATAAAACAACTGGATGTTCTTAAAATTATTCTTATCGAGCACACTTCTATTTTCATCATTTATAGTTTTCTTTTTTGTAATTCAATATTTTTACTTTTTGTACACGATAATTAAACAGGAAATATAAGTGTACATTGTACTTTCAAATAAAAAAAAACTAAGCGAATTCACAGCATCGTTATAATAATACGCCAATCCCGCGTCAGAATGATCTTACCACTTTGAAAGATCTTAATACAACTAATTACCTTATTACTAAAACTCCCAAGACCTGGTGACAAAGTCGGCTTTGTTAAAACTATAAATTCTTATTTAAATTGTAATGTATGGGATTTTATTTTACTATACCTTCAATACGTCGTAACAATGGTCGAGAAATATGACAGAAATTCATTGAGTAACAGAATTAAATCGAGGTCACCTATAGATTTACAGTCTTAAATAGGACGAAATACTGTGCAGTGCCACAAGCTTTCTCGTTGTTGCGCTAAATGTCGACGTTCAGTGATTGATTACCGCATGCCATAAAACGCCTAAATTGTCCAAACTCCATGAAATACAAACCACACGAACCGTCCAATACACGATCGTGCAACGACTTACGAGAGAAGCCACACGATGCGATGCGCGGCCGTTATTTTGAGCCGTTTGAGCCGTGACGCTGCGTCGTTTGGCATACAATCCACATTGTCCTGCCGCAAGGTGCGTTACGACGTCCTAGTCGTAAGGCACGCTGTACATGAAAAGAGCAAAGGTACGACGACACCGTAAACCCAGACGCTGAGATCTCGTAGTGCAGCGTTGCGTCGGGACACCGTCTCGGTCCGATGCCGCCCGTGTGGCCTCACTCTCCGCTGTGACGTCACACACCGATCAAGCAATATACTTGTATATCTACATTATAAACAACAATCCTGACTGCACATGCAATCTATTAATTAACCTTGAAAAACAAAAACCAAATAACGGTTACAATGTTAAATGTAACATCGTGATCAAAATGAGAACACAGTTATTTTGTTACAATTTGAAGCGAAAATATTGTAAATTAATAATAAAGCTCCTTAAACAAACGAATGTAAGACGAAGCATAAGTATTTTGTTATTTAATTACGAACGCACTTATGTAGGCTTTCATACAGTTTGCAATATCAGTATATACATCATCATCACTTACAAACAACGATCTAATAACGTAACTCCTAAACAGCCCGGTGAATATAAATGGTCAATTAATAAAATGCTGTTGTAAAATGTTTTAATTTAAATCTGAATTCAGATAATATATCTATCGATTGAAAATTCTCAGTAAAATTATTTGATAAGAACTTATTCACGACAGATATTATAGAACAATGAATCGTGATTTCAAATAGCATAATAACCATAACAGTACAATTATTATGGAATCAATAAACGAAAAAAGCATATTCATAGCAAATGGGCGTCCACACTGGCCATTTAAATTCTAATCAAAACCAACAGAATTCTATTTACACAAAACCCCCTACACCTAGGTCCAAAAGTTGTATTAGATGCTCTTAATTTAACTTTACTACAATTACTTAATTACTGAAATCAACAACAACGGGGACGTATTATATAATATAGAAAATAAATGTCCTCTAGTTTGTCGCAATTTACAGAAAATTGTTATTTCGGAGCACTCATCTTAAATTTCCTATTTAATCATACGTACGTCGCCATAAACGACGAGAAATAGTCAATAACACTGCTCGCTGTGGTGCTACAACTCCATTAAAATCGATCTTATAAATTATGTTGAATTCATTGTTTAAAATACGATTCATATAATAACACGGCGGTCCCCGCTGGGAGTCGAGGCTTCTTATACTAGTTCAACGAGTTACAGGTAGGTAATGTGTAGTTCATTGCAGTGTCGCGGCGCCGGCGCAGCGCCGCACTACACGCTATTTAACCGCACACACTCGCACTAACATCGCGCGCCGCGGTCGGGGCGGGGCCGCCCCTCTACCACACTCAGTACGGGGAGTAGTACGATCCGCGTCTGATCCCTCTGCGAACAAATCACATCACATCACATACAATCATTCCAGTGGCGCACTTGTATACGCACCGCTCGTCGCAATGTATTTCATATTGATTGCGATTCAGGGCAATTAAAGTGCTCACGTTGAACCAAAACAGGAAGTAGCACCACAACTAAGCCGGAGCCATGCCATTTAACTAATAAAAACATTCATAGTTTTAAATAAAACAACGAAAATAAAAATATATTCCATACCTACCCAGAATAGTCTATTTAAAATAAAATAAACAATAAAAACTTAGGTATGAGTTTGATGGAAGAAGGATTCAGTAAATTGATGGAGGGAGATGGAAACGAAAAATAAAATAAAGAGAAAAACAATACATAATTTAATCGGCAATCAATACTATAGTAATGGATACTACTTTTACAGCATTTCATTTAAATATAAAAGACTGATAACTCATCTAACCGAAGTTGCATCGAGTGGAGAGTTTTTGACACAAAACAAATACATTTGCATCAAGACTAACTTCATCTTAGATGTATAACAGCAATGATTTCTCAACCCTGTCAAATCATTATCAATTTTATTATATGAATCATAAACTGTCAATTTAAGACACAAGAGTTGAAACCAATTATTATACTTTAAGATGTTTTAAATTTATAACAAATATTAAAAGAAAAATATATACGTATAATATATATATGTATATAACGAGAAATCTAAAATCTACTTACTATATTTTGTTTTGATCGAAAAATATTATCTGTATTTTAAAACGAAGCTGTAAAAAAAACATGAAAACTTTTAAGCGCCATTAAAAAAACGTCGCTGCTAAGCAAATCCATCGGCGTTCTAGGACCGCGACTTTAAATCCACCAGAGGCATGCTGCAGCCGGTCGATTTGCGCTCGTCGTTTAAACCGGCCATCCACGATCCAACATGGACGCACCATTTGTCACCGACTCATCAATGGATCGTACGATGCGTTTCGGGCGCGCTGCGATCAAACGTGCAGTTGATCCATTAATGAGTGGCGTGGTCCATGGAGGAGTGGGGCGGGCGCGCTAGATGCGGATGGTCTCGGTCAGTACCTGCCGCGGCGCACTGGCCGGTAGCCAGAGTAGTACGGCGAGAAGCCGCCGCGGAACGACCGCCCGCGGCCGCGCATCGCCCGCGGCGGCCGATTCGTCGACGACAGTCCCGGCTTGTTCGTACGTTTCGGCATCACCTATAACACCGTAATGAATTCGCCTTCTTAAATAGATAATTGCAACTAAGATTTTGATTACAAAAAAGACTATAATAGGTTTCCTGCATAAATTATATTTTAAATAACTTATTGAATATAATTTCAGTGCAACAAAAAATGTTTAACTAAAATATAATGCCTTCAATAAAAAAAGTTTATTGTGGAAATTAAATAGTAGTAATTACATAATGTGATAACTTTTGGACATGGGTCTACTTCCTGACCAAGAATTGATTTGACTATAGTCTACTACACAGTTAAAGTGCACACAATTGATATGAAATAAATGTATAGTGTACCTTAATTTGACGCCCCCTAAATAATGATTCATCCATAGCCATAGCAGTCTGTACACTGTCTTTATCCCCAAATTCAATGTAAGCAAAGCCTTTGGGATGCCCATCAAACTTATTGCATAAAATTGTAACCCTGAAATATTAAAGGAAGTAATTACAGCATTGGATAGTAATTAAATTAAATGAGAATAGTTTAACAGTAAGATCTTTGTGTCATTTACAAAACTGTGAAGCATGTCTCGACAGATCTAAGACACAGACTTTGGAATATTTGCTGATGAAATTAAAGCTGTTTGCATCTAGATCACAAAAGCAGTCTTCTAAGAAAGAGTATCACAAACATTTTATGTTCTTTACATCTCCCTTTCCCTTATCACTTTAAACCGAATAATATTTTGTCTTACCAACAAGTTTTTCAATTGATATCTATAAAAACTGAAATTTTATTAAATAACCAAGAACAGTAGAAAGCAAACGTAGGACCGAAGCTATTGGATGTACAAGGCAATTGTTATTAATTATTACTATATAACATATTGTTGTTTACCTATTAATAGATCCACAACCATGAAAGTGCTGCTCCAACTCCTCAGCGGTGGCTCCGTAGTCCACATTGCCCACATACACTGATCTGTTATCAGCTTCTATTTTGTCCTCCAGTGACATATTCAATGGACTTGCTGTGCAACAAGAAACAGAACAACTTTAAAAGGTTGGCTCAAATATATTTTATTGGGCAAATTTTTCACATTGACTCGATGTATATTCATACTGTCTTATATACTTATATCAATAATGGATAATTTACTATGTTACATGTATTATATTTTAAGTCCAATTCCTGACCTGATTTTGTTGAACTTTACTATTTAGCTAGTTTCAAATCTGGGAAAATATTAGGCTGCTGTGTGAATACTTTTTTGCTAATTCAGACACAAAGACAAATGTACTGATTGTCTTGATAAGATTTCAGTAAATTGTTCAACTCACTCAGTCCTGGTGGGCTTCCCATACTCATTTGTTTGTCAACTTCTGTCTGCATCTGTTTCAGTTTTTCAGCTTCCTCCTCCATCTCTCTGACCCGAGCCTTGATGGCGGCGAGGTCCGGTACTTCAGTTCCAGAGGCTTCATCTCCGCCCTGCAAAATGTAGAGTTATAATAAAAAGTATAACAATCACATACGAAATTGAAACATTTTATGTATCAAATAATTTTTTCCCATATAAATGATTGCTTATAAGGTATACATTTTTAGAAGCAAATACATGGAATACAGACATATCATGGCCATTTGAGTAACACCAAAAAACTAATCTACAAAAACTGTGCAAGAGTATACCAACATAACAATTGTAATCTATATACATAATTCTCATTCCTTGTACCTTATATTCGGAAACAAAATAAATGCCATTTAAGGGAATTAAATACAATACTTGTTGCTTAGGACATTGGATTTCAAAATAAACACAGAAATACTACACATGTATGCATAAACAGCTTGTTTAGAAAATAAGACATTAAATAAAGATACACCACAGACATTTATATTTGTACACACTCAACTAAAGGGGCACTACAAATAGTGCACTACCTAGTGATCTACATAACACATATGGCACAGACACATTAATATTTGTAAAATAATGCAGTCAAAATATCTTTGCATAAATTTTGATTTTATCTGTGTTGGTAACGCAGGTACTAAAAATAATAATCTACATGAAGTGACTGATGCCACTAATTCAATGACATCATTTTAATCTCTGCTTACCACTAGTCGAGATAGCAGCCAAATGCTTGACTATATTATTTAAAAAAATAAGAATTAGCTATACATTTTATGTGTCCTTCAAACTTCTGCAGACAGATTGTTTGAGATATTATACATTTAATTGCTCAAGATTGATGTTGTAAAAATGTATCACATCACATAACTGTGCCAATAATATGATACAAAAATAACACAAGAAACAAACGATATATTAAATACTAGATTGACATAATTATTGATGAAAAAGAGATGGAAGAGAGCTGCATTCAATAGAGTTCCACAAATATTTTGACTTTATTATTGTCTAATAATAACTAAAAAATACATATAGTACAGTACTCATATTATATTACAATATAACTACAATACAATATACCTAATGGAAAATAAGACAATAAATACATATAAAGTGCATCAAGCAGACATTCAAACATGTTTAACTGATTTAACCCTTAAATGCATGATTTTTCCTTTTTAAATAAAATAAATTGAAACAAGTAGTTAATTAAATATAGATTAAGGGAAAAATAAAGAAAAAAATTTTTTTTTTCCAAAAAGTATATTTTTATAAAAAAAACTTATTGATGTAGATCTACATCAGTATGCATTACAGTTCGTATTAATAATCTAGCTTATATACTATTTCTATTTTACGACTGTCTTCGAATTAGGCTTACTGTATTGAATGAAAATCTTTGAAACAGTTATTTCTCTGATTTAGACACAACGGTACATTACATTTGGTACACGACCATTGTGTGGTGCCCTTACAATTGGGCATCTTGCACCGTAATCGATTGGCAAATACAGGCCAATGTTCAAACCCATCTACGCGCACATCTTTTGACGGAAGCGGATGTTGCGGACCTTTTGGCTTTTTTATTTGTAGCTCGCGTTCTAAAGAGGAAGCACTGGGTCGTCCTCTTTTACTTCCACCAGACATACCTATATTGCACAGTGTGTCAGCCAAACAATTGCGAAACTCCCCAAGATTAGGCAGTTGCTTTTTTGACACACCTTTAGCAATTAGATTGGTTTTCAGAAGGACCCATGAGTTTATTGTTGTGAGGTCCAGTAGGTGATAAAACAACCGTAGGTACCATTTCCGGCTCTTTACTCGAATCCGATAGCGTCCTAAGAAACTGTCCATCAGGTCGACGCCGCCCATATGCATATTGTACTCTTGCACAATTTTGGGACAAGGAATGTCAATTTTTTGTTTAGCCCTCTTGTCGTATCTTGATATTTTGCTAACAGGCTCGGCGCCAACGTAAGTTGATAATAGAGTGACTACTTTATTGTCTTTCCACGCAGTGGCCGAAAAGTCTACTCCATCTGAATGAGAAACGCGTTCCTCATATGTACCTCTCGGAACAGAAGTTTTCATTAGTTCCTTTTTGTCAGGGAGTCGACAATTCGGTAGCCTATTTTGCTGAATAGTTCCGACACATTGTATACCCTGTTTATTCAAGTAATGTACCAAAGGCAGGGATGTGTAAAAATTATCGAAAAATACAATATGATTGTTCATCCTTGGTATAGCTCTCGCCAAACGTATAACGACGTTATTTGTTATTCCGAGATCAGGCTCATCGGCTGGTTTGTCTTTGTTTTCTACTTGTCCAGAATAGACCTCAAATCTGTAAGCATATCCCATGAGATTACAGAGAACATAAAGCTTGTAACCCCACTTGTAAGGCTTATTTGGTAAATATTGCTTTAGAAAATGTGCAATTTTCGTTGAACACATCTGTTCATCTATAGAAAGTCGTTGGTCTATTGCAACTGATGAAAATGTCGTATTTAGCTGTTCTATCACAGGCCGAATCTTATGGAGGCGATCGTGATCGGAATGGTCCCGCGGAAGATGTTCATTGTTATCGTTGAAATGCAAGTAGCTCCTAATCATCTCAAACCGATTTACCGGCATTACGCTCTTTACAGGATCGTACCCAAACTTGGAATGCCAGTATGAGCGTACACTAGGGAAATGCTCCACTGACATAAATAAAAGAATTCCTATGAATTTTTTTAGCTCCCCAACACTAATGTTGAAAGATACTGAAGGGTTTTTTTGTACTGCATATAAATTGGTTTCATCAACAATTTTTTGAAGAAACTCTGGTGTGAAGTAGTGCAAAAAACATTTATATGGTGTATCGAGTTCAGTTATAGCAGAGTCTGTTGTGCTTGGTTGGTGAATTAATTTTGATTCGTCATACATCAAACTGTCTTTTTTCCAAATGAGTTTCCTTTTATCAAATTCTACATAACTCGCTTGACCTTCTTGCATGGGTAATGAAAAAATAACTTCACTCGATGGGCCAGGCAAATCTTGAACTAGTGGTGGATCACTATAGGTAGGATCTTCATGATCCTCTGCCTCCTCGTCCTCCAATTCTCGAATCATTTCTCTTGCATTCTCAAAAAAGGTTTCCTCATCTTCACTGTCATCTTCCAAGCCATCCTCAGAAATATTTCCGTCTTCTAAAGCCGCCAGAAGTTGTTCAATATCTCTATCTGACACTCTACGGGACATTCTGTAAAAATAATTATAAAATTCGAATCAATAAATTACGTATCTATAACAAATAAGTCAAAAAAGAAAAAAATATATTATACGTATAGTAAAACTATTTCTTATCGATTTTGCATATTGATGTATTTCTACATCACAATTATTCCGCAGATATTTACAAAAACTGTTATTGTATTCTAAAAAAAAAAACAACGTAATGTGTTCATCTTACCTTTATCCTCTCGTAAATCACTTTTTGCACAAAATAATACTATTTAGTATTCACTAAATAAAATTACAATTTTATCGCCAAAGTGTGTATTTGAAAGTGTCGCGCCAAGATGTCAAATTTAGACAAGCAAAAAAGTGAACTGTCATATCATGAAAGTATGCGTTCAAAAACTAAGATAGATATTTTTAGCACCTATTAAAAGTAAAACATACTGTGTTCGAATTACCGTTTAGAAATTATGTACGGAAGAAAACACTGATGTAAATATACATCATCATGCATTTAAGGGTTAAACAATACTAAAATTGACTACACATATAATGTCAATGAAAGTTACTTACAACTAAAGTTATTTACAAAGACCTCTAGAAATATTGCCTATGAAATAGTTAGTTTTCCAAATGTAACAAATGTTTTGTTCAACCTTTGAACATTAAGGGCATTTTATGAATTGAACCCGGTTAAAATATGGTGTTGGCCATCATTATTTTTACTGGCATCACAAATGGCATGATATGGTATGTTCCTAAAAATTATATGTAAATGATATACTATTCATATTAACCGCTGTCAAATTAATTTATTAATAAATGAAAATACTACATACTAGCTTTAATGGCTTGGTGTTATTATAGATTTCATTTTTTGTACACTCAAAGAAATAAAATCGCATCAGAGCCAAATTAATGCTACGTGGATACCTTATTTTAGTATGTCGATCGTGTATCCTTATGATTCTTAAAACAACATACTAACATTGCTCCGTGCTTTATGCGTTGAAAATATACTATATAAAGTACTTACGCCCAAGCTATTGTCGGTCATATTTAGTGAACCGTTGGTCCCGTCCAAGTGATTGTTTTCAATCGAATCTAAATAATCATCATTATCTGCCATATCAACTCACGACCGCTATCATTAATTATGTAATTTGCAAAATAAACACACCACAGATCACCTGAAAAACTGTTTAAAATGATGACATAGTAATCGAGATAAATACCATTAAAATAATACAATGATTACGAGAAGCTTTCTGACGTACCGGTAACCAATAGTACAGAAGCGATGAAAGAAATAACTTACTTATGAAATATAGTTGTCGTTATATTCTTAGTGTTATCTTAATTTACTAAACATAACACAGTTTTGTAAACATCTTATTACTACTGTAATGTTTTTAGATTAATCTTTCACAAAATATTCAAACTCCAAACTGTTTGACAAATGATGACAGCTCTAAAAAAATCCCGCTATTATACGCGCGGCAGACTAGATATTCAGAAATTAAAGTCTAGCAAGCGTTAATTTTTCAACTTTATAATATAACATAAATATTTTATCATAATCTCTACAGTAATTATTCGATTTCAATATTTGCTGAGTTGTTAAGAGATTACATTATTAAACACATACAAAGTTTTATTAGTGGTACCTATATATTTTTATTATTTTTTCTAAATCGCGCTCTATTGTCTCGAGATCTAAGTTATTTGTAGAACAAAAAGAGATTTTTTTTAGGTCTGTTGAGCGTATATATTTTTATACATGTCTAATACATGAAAAGTCAACCAAAAATGACAGAAGCAGAAGTCAATATTATCAAAAGACAACAAACACAAATTGTGAACTTAAGTGTGACATAAAATTACACTACCTAATGTTAGACTATAAACAAATATTCAAAATAGTGTTGTTTGTAAGTTTCAAGCTTAGGTGCATTTAATAAATTTGCATTACTAGAATTCATTTGTTTGATACATTTTTTTATTAGATTATATTATATAGAAATTTTGAGATTTGTACGTGTGTCTGCCCAAATTTGACGACGTAGTATTTTTAACAGATATTTGTAGGAGTCAGCTGGTTCCATATTATTTACTTGAGTCTGAAGCTGGCGAAGATAGAGTGATGCCGCTGACAGCTGATGTTGCGGCACAGCAAGTGCAGGTGACCCTAAACATATTTTACTTAATCCTCCATTTTCGATGGAGCCGTTGGATAGATGTTTGAATGTAAACAGAACTTTTTGTACTTCTAGTTCTGTTCATAATTCTGTTGGTAAATAGTTTAAACCTTACTCTGAGAGAAACTTTTATTCCCAACAATGGAACAAAAAAGGGTTGATGTTAATAACTTTGTTCAACTATTACAGGAGCGCCTTAGATCTTTACACAAACTAATATATGACATTGAAGGTGAGAGGGGGCGCAATGAACAATGTATTGATTCCATTCTACGAGCCGAGAAAGCATCTGATTCTTCCCCATCAACAGAGGATTCGTCTAGTTCTTCACAACAGGTTTCCTAAATTACACTTATAATGATTACACACACGTAATGATATAATAAAAAATATATAAAATCAGTTTTTTGTTACATACCAGTAATGTTTATATCGTATGAGTCAAATAGTAAATGGAGTTGTTTAATGTATGTTATGTGGTTTAAAGTAACATGAGAGATTGTACGTAGGCATTCGGTTGCCCATTGTATAAAACAATAAAACATAATTAATGTAATATTGCAGCAACAGTTGAAGAATTTATACAAAGCTGGTTTGACAGCGGCAGAGCAAGAGGAAAGAGTCCTGCGTGCTGCTCTATCGCGAATCTATGAAATACGCGCTATTAAAAACGAAAGGCGGATACAGGTAATTTCACTAAAATCCTTAGCTCTAAGTGTGTGGTAAATATCACCAAATAATACATGGCGAAGACACTCCACAACTGCTAATTGCAGTTGTTTTGCTAATAATAGGAGCATGTGAAAATATTGCCACTGGCTATGGTACTACTGAAAAAGTTTCAGGCAGGTTGACTATATCTGTGGTTGGTAGGAGCTGAGAATATCTATTAATTATACTAATTCATATAATTCTAAGCTGAAGAGTTTGTGTGTTTGTTTGTTTGTTTGGTTGAACACGCTAATATCGGGAATACTGATTCGAATTAAAAAAAATTTTTTGTGTTCAGTGGTCCATTTATCGAGGAAGGCTATAGGCTATATAACATTACGCTATGACTAATAGGAGTGGAGCAGCAATGAGAAATGTTGCAGAAACGGGGAAAATATTTT
>DWGJ01001496.1:0-19623 GCA_018246895.1 Aspitha aspitha aspitha
ATCAAAATAATGTTCAAATCTTATATGGGTGGTGAAATAGGAGATAAAAGTTTGAATGGAAGTTCGTAATTATTGTTCTAGGATGCCCGCGATGTAGCTATTAACGCGGGAAAAACTTTATAACATATAGATTTCACGCGGGCGAAGCCGCTGACACAGCTAGTATGAAATATATTACAAGAAAACTAGCATTTATGAAATTCGACATATATGGGGGTTGACAAAGGGGATGAAAGTTTGTATGGAAGTTCGTCATTATCGAAGATAAAACCATGAAACTTTGTATTTGGGCAGTTCATGTGAAATATATTACAAGAAAAACTAGCATTTTTGAAATTCAACATTTATGAGGGTTGTAATAGGGGATGAAAGTTTGTATGGAAGTTCGTAATTATTATTCTAGAATTCCCGCGATGTAGATATTAACGCGGGAAATCTTTATAACATTGATTTCCAGGCGGGCGAAGCCGCGGGCACAGCTAGTATAATATATTTCACGTCAATCGGAAATACTAGAAATTCTTGAAATAGAGCTTAGCGGGTTATTAATAGGTCAAGTTTTTTTATATATCGATGTTTTTATATTGCTTTAGTTTTATGTCTATTTGAAATGATGGAGAAGTGCATGAATCCATCATAGCGCAGCAGCGTTAGAGAATTTGAGGTTCCAAAGATTGTCGTTTCTCAGCACTTTCAACTGGCGACATCCTAACTTATGCATCTATTGAAACTTGTTTAAATATTTGCAGCCCTTTGTTCAAGTGGCACCCGCAACTGTAACCCCACAATCAGCATTACAGGAAAAGGACTCTTAATATAACAAAACAACAATTACTGTAAGCGCAGACAAAATATTTATTTATTAAAACTTACTTAATGGTTTAAAATACATCAAACAATAATAATTACTTTACATACTTCTCCATAAATTTCTTGTGAAATTCTGATCTCAATGAATCATTAATGAAAGTGTTTGGTTTTTTTTCAGGTTCTGATCGTGCACAGTTTTTGAAGACAACATCATCATCCCATCTCCTTTTGACCTGCAATATAGTTAGCATTTTGTTAATTTCTGATATTGAATTTGTTCATTTTTGTTTGTGATTAAGGTTTATTTGAATAGCAAAAAAGATTAGTAATATAATTTACCTTTAAATCATTTTTTTGGCCAGCTGCAGAATAGTTTAGTAATGGATTTCCTGACAAAATGTTCTCCATTCTGATCCTTTCCTCTTCTTGTTTTCTCTCAGCATCCTGAAATGATGGTAGTGTAGTTAGCAATGAAACAAAACATTGTGATACAAAATTATTAATATTTTTAGAACAATTACTGCAAATCTTTTTTCTTTCCTAAACTTATCACTTTCAGTTTTATTTAATTAGCGTCAAATAATAAATTTATTTATACAGATATCCTAGACAATAGATATTGATTTATTTTGAGTCACTACAATACAAATAAATAAAATTGGAGTGTCTGACTGTAATATAAAAATAACCACTTTTTATTTAATGCATATGTATTTATGCACGGTACATACATATACCAAAGTAACATAATTTTTGTTTGTCTATCTCTCTGTTCGGCTAATCTGTGGAACAGGTGGACCGATTTTAATGGGACTTCCACAGGTACATTTTATAATAATTAATATTATTTTAAATGCAAAGCGGGTGAAGGCAGGCACAGCTAGTCATTTTAAAACACATTTGACACTGGGACACCTCACAAAGTTGTCACGTAATGTCAGCTACCTATCAATTATTTTACTTATGTCATTACATTTTCTACTCACCTTTTTTGCCTGGTCAATGGCTCGTTCCTTCTTTATTTTATTCAGCTCAGCAAGCAACGCTGCAGTATCATCATCAGAGTCATCTGAATCTGATGAGTCTCCCTCAAGCGGATCATCTGCATCCAAACTAGCAGCTGGGACTTGGTCTACCTTAAGTCTCTTGACAGGAGGTTCATTAGGTCTACGAGCGCCTTGCGCTTTGCCCTCCTTCTCTCTGTCATCAAGTTCCTTACGGAAATCTCTAGAGTGTAATTCTTCTGTTGTACCCTGTCCTTGTTCTCTATTAAAACAATACATCATATTACAAAAGGAATTTTCAAACGAGTTATTTCAATTCAATATTCAATTCAATATTTCAATATTCAATTGCAATGATTCAGTGATACATAGTATAACTACATATATACTCATTTAAATATGTATTTAAAAGGTGTGCAAAATAAGTATCACAAAATTATTTTTTACAGAAATTATATTTATTGAAAAAACTGGTGAGAGCACTTGTCAGTAATTCTATGACATGCGGGTTAAAACTGATCAGTGTTTGGATTTCACGAATTTTAAAGTGGAATATTATGATTAACATGAATTAATTCAACAAGCAGATTTCTAAATTCTGTTGTACTTAGTCTTTCATATTTGTTGTCAGTAATTCAAGACATTTTGAAATACATACACATGGAACGATAATAATTTTTTGAAATATAAAAGCACAAAAATGTAAAATGAACCCAGGCACATTTTCCAAGAACCATTAATAATCCTTCAGAGCCACATGTGGCTCGCAAGCTGCACGTTGGGCTCCCCTCCCCCGCACTAGACCAGTATGTTTATCAACTACTGGATTAATTGATCTTATTTATATTAACAGCAATTTTCACAGTCAATACTTATGTTTTTTAAACAGGCGATTTGTGCAATTGTATTAAAATACAATGGCATTTCAAAATTAGTTATGCAGCTGAATGAAATGGACTTTAAAAATCCCATCAATGATTCATAAAGAGTCGATTTTTGATTAAGTTCACTATATAACAATATAAATCCCATAAATGATTAATAAAGAGTCTATTTTAGATTAAGCTTTATTGATTGATTTTAGATTTAGATAAACCATATTACACTTATTTTGGGGTTACCATAAAAACCTTTTCATACCTCGCAGCAAGAAGTAATTGTAAGGATTCTACCTGTCTCCTATCCCACAGAAATGTTTAGCTGTCAGAATAGGAATTAAACTTCAATACATACATTGTGATGAAAACCCTTGTTTTTTCTGATGTTTATGCCAAAAATTGTTGTACTTTACTGAATCAAGTGAACCGAGTCTATATATTATACATTTAATGCAAATCTAAACAGCTTCTTCTCCCTTTAAAATTGTAACCTACATAAGTACTTAGTCAATTTAACATTATTTTGTTACTTTTACCACATATACATTTTCCCTATTTTTTCGGATTTTGTTATATTATTTAGTAGTAGCGTTTTATGGGTCCAGAAAATTTGCGTTATATTAATTGTAACTTAATATTTTACATCTAAATAAAAAATGCGCACTGTCAAGTTCAATAGCAAAATTTGTATGATTTAAAACAGAAAAGACAGATAAGAAGATTAATAATAGGTACCGATATTTCAATTTTGTATGGCCTGGAAGATCTCTACTAGAATACTGACGAGATATCGCACTTAAATCTTTCTCTCCTCGCCCTTGGCCTCCCCTAGCAGGATCAAACGTAGGTCTTGCCGCAGTAGTCATGTTTCTTCTTCAATAACAAATACCGATAAATAGGTGTGGAGAATATCAAGGGAACATTATAAGACAACCATGTAATCCTAGTCCTAGTCTAAATGTCTAAAGTGAAATGTCAATGTCAAATACATGAATTCAGTCAGGGAAGCTAAAAAAATAGATATATCAAAATTGAGTGGTTTTCATAGATATATTATACATAGACGGTGCTAACCATAGACAGGCCTGTGAGTGCGTGTCCAACAAATAATAAGAGAGGGAAGATAATTGGGTAACACTTACGTTTGTCTGATCAAAGGAAAAAAGAGAGATAGATAGGCCCACCTATCTGTCTTTCATTAGCTTTGTCTTTTTTTCGATGGACCCATTTTAGGTTGGCTAACCGAAATTAAGTATATTATATCTGTGCTTCACGAACTGATGCCAATTTGACTACAAAACTACCAAGACACTATGGATTACTTTGATTTAGCAAATTGTTTTCATTATACTCTTATCAATATTGTAGAGAATTTAATCCCCCAATTTTATAATATCATATTTATCATGATGTTGAAAGCAAACAAAGAATGTAAACTGACACAATTTATTGATTCATTTTTTCGTTTTCTTCTTCTTACTAGTATTATTAAGTTTATTTACAACTGGTATAGAATTTAGAACACTTGTCATAGAATATTCAAACAAATTAGCATTGATCTTCTTGAGCTTGTCCACTTCTACTTTAAGTGTTGTTTCCTTCTGTTTATATTCAACCTCCATTTGCTGTGATTGTAGATTTTTCTCAATTTCATTTCTACTTCCATCGGGCCAGAAATTGATCTTTTTGTTTACTAGCACATCAATTTCAATGGCTTCATCATTATCTTTTTCTAATGTTCTCTCTAAACTATGTAGTATGACACTGGGAGTGAAATCCTGCTTAAAAATAGCATCAATATTCTTAGTAAAAAATGCATTGGTGATTGCTCCCTTATGCATAATGGTTTTAACAGGCTGCCTGCTTTGTATGTGCCACAAAATGACACGAGCATCATTAGCACCGGACATCAAAATATTACCATTCATTGATATAGATAAACAGGTTACAGTTTTTGTATGTGACATAAAAGCAGCTTTACTCGCTGCAGGGTTCAACACATCTCTATTTCTGGGAGGATGTGAGAGACTGAATTTATAAATTTTCCCCACAGTTGTTCCCACAAAGATATTGAGTTCCAAAATGTCCATAGTGACTGCAGAGAGTTGTTCATCAAAAACTAAATTCAATAACATTTCTCCTGATGCAAGTTCGTAGATTTTACATGTTCTATCACAAGATACAGTGCACAAACGACCATGCATACCTGTTTTACTTATGTACATATCTGTTACTGGTAAAGAATGGTCAGAGAAAATATAAATGGGATCGTGTTGACCAGCAGTACTTTGTGTCACTAGTTCCACGTCCGGGTGAGCTACAACGGTGGCTAGCGACCACACCATTACCATTCCGTCTTCTGCAGCAGATACAAAAAATCGACCATCCATGGTGAACTTCACCAGGTTAACTCGTTGATAGTGGCGATTTATTATTGTCAGTAGATTTCCTGATGCAATTTGCCACAAATATATTTTTTCTTCAATACCAGCGACGCAGTAAGCGCCGTCCTGCGTAACTGCAAAAGCGCTAGCTTTACCCGGCAAAATAAAACGGACGCCTTGCACGGTTTGTTGAGAGTTCAACGCCCATATATGTAGAATCGGCTTTGTTTTTTCCACTGCAGCTAAATAATCGTTTCCAATAAATGATAACGTCTTCGTTTCAGCAGCGCCGCCGCCTTTATAAGTCATTAGTGTGGTACCGGTCAGAGGGTCCCACACATTACATGTTGCTAAATCATTATCAGAATCGCAAGTAACTAAAATTTCTAAGAGACTTGCCATTATATGTTTTACCACATGAAATTATAATATAAAATGAAACCTAATACTACAAGTGAAATGGATTATGTTCTAGAAATAATAAACCATGTGGCAATTTTAGCGAATTACAATGCGTGCCCAAATATACCAAACCCTACGACCGATGTGACAGCAGACGGCAACAATGACATTTGACATAAGGGAAAGGATCGTGTTACTAGTCAAAATTACTATTTTACTTACCTGTTCATAGAAATTAACACAATATAAAATTTTACAATACTCTAAAAGATGGTGACTAAGAATAGCTCTTGAAACAAAACAAATAGATATATTTTTTTAGCAATAGTAGATAAATATCTTATTAGACTTTACTCCTTAAAAAATCTTTTTTTACCCCTTAAAACCAACTAAATATCTATACTGTTGGCGAACGCTACTATTCAATAAATAAAGATAGCTTTAAATTTTACCGATTATACGGAAGATATTTTAATTGGCAACTAAATTTCCATTCGTTCTTCTAGTTCTTTTTTTTTAAGATTTCTATTGTAAGTCAAACATACAGCATATAACTTATTAATTACTTATATCAGTATTTGCACTCAATTTAAATAAATTTGTAATACAATATTCTTGTTTATTCGTATGAACATAAATGGCAACCCAGTCACTTTATGTTTTATAATGTATACTTATATTAAAGGCAATTAAAACACTATTTTTTGAAGAGAAGACAACGTATATATTTTTATTATTATTCAGTTTTAAGCTATAAACGTAGCCACTTTACATAGAATGTACAATGAGGGCACGTCGTTGTCAAACTACAATATTAGCCAATCACACGTCAGTATGTTTTGTGTTCATTGGTCGAAGAATAGATGCAAAATTTATTTTGACAAGTGCCATAAGATTCTGTAATTCCGAGTATATATTTCATTCTACGTGATTTGTTCCATTTGTAGCATTATTTTGTGGTGAAAATCAAGAAAATGTTTAAAAAGTGAGTATTACCGCTAATAATTATATATCTATTTTATAAGTTTACTTCGTTAAATAATATTTTCCGATATTTTAGGTTATTTTCTCTTAGTTTCAGTGTATGTCAAATATCTTGGTGACTTAAAATTCGTATGGCCAATCACAGCCTCGCATTCTGTATAGAGCTTCGATGATAGTGTCAAAGTCAATAGTGATGTATCAAGTAAAATACTACTACATTCATACGAGTTTTCGATTTTCACAGTGCGATTAATCGCATTAAAAACAAATATATCTTGAGTACTATCATAAATTCATATTAATTAGTGAAATAAGTCGGATATAGATTTTGTGTAATAGGTGTGGCCCTATATAATTGTGCTTACTTTTGTGTGGAATAAACAGAACAATACAAAATTATATTAGAATCACACTAGTTATATACTAAAAGTCACTAGTAATAATATTAGTAATGTCTGCATAATATTACAATATAACTATCGGTAAAATTTATTATACTAGAATTGAATGCGTGTCTAGATCATTATTCTATGTTTTTCAATGAAATAAGTATAACGTAATTTAAATAATTGTTTTTCTGACGTATATGCTATATATGTATTTTGCCCTTTGTGGGAAAGTCTATCAGTGGGAAACTTTATCTAGTAAATGAATATTCCGTAAATCGTCTTGTAAATCGATTAAATTGGAAAGTGTCGAAGGCTGCCCTAGTTATTTTGATTATTTTACGATGTGCACATTGAATCGATTGCTTTAATGCATTTGACGTAAGATGGAAAATGCAATCGATTACAACACTACACTAGAGCAGGAAAATGAACATAAGAGTGAGACGGATATATTTGTAAATCGGACATGGTGTGCTGTTTCGGGCAAGACGACATTTCGACAGTCGACAGTTCTTTGCAGCTGTTCCAAATTGGTTGTTGTACGCACGTAGCGTGGTGAAGTTTTGATCTATTTTTTTTATACTATATGGGTCTCATCATCCATACTGATCGGATTTTTAATTAGTATACAAAGAAACAATATACATTAGTGCGTGGTTTGCGTGTTACTGTTTCGTGACGTAACTGGATTATACGTTCGCGTCGCGAGTAACTGTCGTCGGAGCGCTACCGAAGGTCGTGTGTCGAATGGTTCTGATTTTCGCGTAGCCACGTGCAGTCGGACGCAGCGATCATGTGGGAAGTGGACTCTGACACGGGATCTCAGAGCGCGTCGTCGGACGGCCTTCGACGACGGCAAGGATGGGACCCCGAGGCCGAGAGTCTCGCTTCTCAAATGGACGAACTCGACGAGGTGCTCGCCGAGGAGGAGGAGGGATGCCCTTTACCTTCCACGCCGGAGGATCAGCATCTACTCGACGCCGAAATGGCGGAGGTGTTGAAAGCTGGAGTTCTTTCCGACGAGATAGATCTGGGAGCGCTCGCACATAATGCGGCGGAACAGGCCGAAGAGTTCGTCCGGAAGGTGTGGGAAGCGTCGTGGAACGTTTGTCACTTCAGACACTTGCCGCGCTGGCTCCAGGACAACGACTATCTTCACAAGGGCCACAGGCCTCCCCTGCCGTCGTTCAGCGCTTGTTTCGCCTCAATCTTTCGAATTCACACCGAGACTGGCAACATTTGGACCCACTTACTTGGTTGTGTTGCATTCATTGGTGTTGCTATCTACTTCTTATCGCGGCCGTCGATTGAAATTCAAATGCAGGAGAAGATGATATTTGGAGTGTTTTTTGTGGGCGCTATTGTATGTCTGGGTTTTTCGTTTGCTTACCACACACTGTACTGCCACTCTGAAATGGTTGGGAAACTGTTTTCTAAATTAGATTATTGTGGCATAGCATTGCTTATTATGGGGTCCTTTGTTCCGTGGCTGTACTACAGCTTTTATTGCCACTACCGACCAAAAATCATATACTTGTCAGTGGTGGTAGTTCTAGGAGTACTATCAATTATTGTGTCCTTGTGGGATAGGTTTTCTGAGCCTCGTTTGCGGCCACTAAGAGCAGGAGTGTTCATGGGATTTGGTCTTTCCGGTATAGTACCAGCGATTCACTATGGCATTACAGAAGGCTGGTTTAGTCAAGTCAGTAAAGCGTCACTGGGATGGTTGGTTCTGATGGGCCTATTATATATTTTGGGGGCAATGTTCTATGCATTAAGAGTACCTGAACGCTGGTTTCCTGGAAAATGTGACATTTGGTTCCAATCTCATCAGATTTTCCATGTACTGGTAATTGTAGCTGCTTTTGTTCATTATCACGGGATCAGTGAGTTAGCATCATATAGAGTAACAGTTGGGGAATGTTCCATGCCACCATCTTCAATTGCATTCTAACCAAAACCTGTACCAAATGTGATAGTAGACCATAGACAATTTTTTCATAACTTTTAAGTAGATTTCATAACTTTTAATATGATATCATCTGTTTCTCCTTTTAATATTTCACTACAGGAGCACCTACAAATACTGATGTTCTATACAAATCCTGTATATTATTTTAAATAGAAAATTTACATTGGCTACCAAATATATCACCTTGTATTTTATACAAGTCATTAGAATTGTGGCATAAATAATATAATTATTTTGGAGTATGTATAATTATCTTCGTTCTATATTGAAATTGAAATTCTAAAGTATGTTTGTATAGAAATCAGTATTTCGGGGAGTTCTAATGATATCAGAGAGTTCACCACAAAGTTCTGTTGGTTTCAATTGAGGCTGTTAAATTAATTCAAATAAATTTTGTAAAATGTTCATACAGGTAGGATTAGCAATGAATATTTAATAGTATCATTAAAAGGTAATTATTTATTTTTCTTTTAAGTTTTCTACTGTAATATTATTATATTTTGTTACTCTTGCACGTAATGCACACACCAATGTTTTGTTTTGTGTAACATGTGGGTAAGATGGTCATGTATATCATAAATCTTCTGTCATTGTACTTAATCATTAGTTGAAACTGTTTTATGTTCCTTGCACTACTAATGTCATGCAGCCACACAAACTTGTCTTTCCACACTTCATTTGTTTTCCACTGTCTTCTCTGAAATCTTAATGGCCCTTTGTGTTCAGTGTTCAGTCGGCAGTAAGTTTCAGATAAAGTAACTACATGTTTTTGCCATAAAATAATCCTAAAAATGTATTGAAAGCGAAACAACATTTTTTTCTGTACCCATCATTTATACATACTTACATATACAATGGCTTCAATTTTCAGTAATTGTCACAGTTTAGTTTGTTCATGAATAAAACTACATTTTTTTTGGTTACCAGACATGATTATTGTTCAAATTACGAAAAAAGGTGATTTTGCTTACAGTCTACGTATAAAATATTCAAATCAAACTTAATTATCCTCATGTTGATTAAAAACACATGGTATGTGATTGTCAAAGCAGTAAAAAAATTAGTTGCCAATTTTCACTGCATAATTCAAGAACAATATCTAATTCACATTATACAGAATTAAGAATCTCAGTTTTTGGTGTAAGTTATACAATACACTATTATGTAATATTTCAACATATTGTTGACAAAGGGTTCATTAAAGCAATATAAAGTTTTTGATACCATCATAAAATCTAAGTTGAGCTAGCTGTTAGTTAAGTCTGAGGGATAATACAACTATTTGTCAGCAGCGGTATGTGAATTTTTTATAACTTTTTTAGACAAATGTGTATGTGGGTGACTGGGGCGAAATAATTCGTTCATTCGATAAATTTATGCTATTTGCTTTCATTCATACAATACATTCCATTTATGAACAGTTTCGGGTGGAATAAAAGTAATAACTTACTATTTTTTATTTTCTTTTTAAATAAAATTCCCACATAAATTCATTATAATCTTGATTTTTTTTCTGTGGTCTGCATTAGTATTAAAAATAAAATGTCGAAAATATATTCTAAATTGTTGTAAGTGTTCATAAGTAAGTAAAAAGATTTTATTAAAGGAGAAAATGTAAAAAAAAAAACAAAATAAATGTGATGTTTATGGAAAAGGTGAGCTCTATTCTCGTGGAAGGTACATTATAGTATAGAGGATAAAATTACATTGGGAAAAATAAATTTCTTAAAAGTAGTAGGAAAAGTGTAGCTAAAAATATAAGTCGGCTGGTAATATTTTGTCTAAAAATTATGAGAAATGCCATTTTGCACATCAAACACTATTTTAGTTATTATATGAAAGTATAGTGTATATAATCTTATGTTATAAGTACATAATTGAAATTGGTTGAAATATATATTTAATATGGGGCATATCAAAACTTTGAACAAAAAGAAATTGTCTCTGAATAGGACTGAATATGGATGACAATATTTTTCACTGAAAAGAACATGTTATGAGAAATCTTCAAAGAATTACTTTTATTAATATCGCCAGTTCCAACTGTAATTTCAAGAGATCGTAAAATGTTGTTCTGTGGTATCAAGCCTTTTTGAATGGTATAATTTTTATTCTTTTAATTATAAGTCTTTTCTTTCATTGAATTTGTTAGACTTATTGAAAGTAAATTAAATTGAACACCTTTCACAACATACCGGATATTTATTCTGTTTAATTGTAATTGATTGTCCTTTAAAACATTTGTTAAAAATCTACTTGTTTTTCTAATGGGATAAAATATGTTTTTATGCAATAAATTATAAAAACCATACCGATTTTTATTTCTTTTTTCATAATATCGTTTTCTTTTCAAAATAACAATTTCTATATATAAAAAGGTTAAATCGAATGGTTCACGGTTTACACAGTTATTTATCGTATCTAGTTTTCATTGTTTAAAACCCGAATCTGTTTTTTTGCTTAGGTCTTATTAGTTAATCTCATTCTGATTATTTATTTGTCTGCGATTACTTATATTAGATTAGTTTTATAACGTTTGCTGAATATACATAATTCGTTAGATATGTGTAGAAAAAATTAAATATAATGGATTGTGTGCTACACTAATCTACTTTACGTAATCTTTAACATACAAACCACATCCTTAGCATAATATCTTTTACGTAGTGTTTAGAGTTCGCGTGGTAATGATTTTGTTTTGTACCTTTTGTACCTTTTGTATTGTTTGAATGATCCAAAGGTTGACAAACCAAACAGTATTGTTTTTTTTATGCTGTGGTGGAATAAGTATAAACTACCTATCCTATAAAAAACTTTATTGTCATTAATAATTACGATTATTTAAATTCCCTTACATATGAACATTTTAACTAATTTAACTTGAAAAGGATTGTATTGCTTATATAGTTATAGCTATGAGTAATTTACATAATGTTTAATGGTATAAATTGAATTTTATTTGCATAATTTGTAATGCTCTTCCGCATTCACAAAACAAGCAGCTATTTTCGACGATTTTATGATAATAAACAATTATAAGACGAAAACGAGGAATGAATCGGTTACTGTCTGTACCTGTTCTGTAATAATTCTTGTGATTCTTACATGTTTACCCAATTACTGTAACTGCTAGGTACGTTTGTAATCAATATTAAATGAGTAACTTATGTAGGTAGCAAACGTTCTTTCAAGCCAATTGGTGTCAAATAAGTAGCCTCTGAACTATGTACCATGTACCTTGTTTCATATATTCACTTAGTCCTTTTTAAGCGCTGAAGCGCTTTATTTACACTAAAACGGAGTATGGAGACTATTGGCCATAACGGAAATGTTTAATTAGCGGAGCGTGTGCTACACTTAATGGATATTAAGTGTAGCACACGCCTTTATTATTGATCGGATATGACCTTGCCTCGTTCGAAGGTGAAACGGTTGTAGGTGTGCCTTACGTCACCTCATGGGGTTCGGTTTTGTGTTACTGTTATAGGAAAATCAATTGGATCGTTTAGTTGTATGCGTGGCTGTGGTTTTTTGCAGATTTCATTAGGGCATTGTACCTATCTCAATCAGGGTCATGGGCTCATGGGTACTGCAGGGATCGCGCTTGTTGTTAAAGGAGGTCGCAAATCTGTAAAAAAAAATAACACCTGTAAACAAAATAATCATTTATTAAAGTTAAACTTTTATAATATTAAATGTTATTACGTAATAACAACGTGAAAAAAAATTTTATACATAGTCTGGCTATTTTAAAAATTAACCCTTGGTGATTAATGACTGTGACTGTTGACTTCGTATTTCATATACTTCATTATAATTATTGCTATACTTCGATCATCTTTACAAACACGTGTATGTAAATGATTTGTAATTAAAATATTATTATAATTCTATAGAGAATGCCTCGCTTTACTTCACTTATGAGCGGGGGTCGTAGCATGAAAATGGTTGAGAACTAATGTAGAGGGCACTTTTTTGCTAGCGATCCTACATGAATGCGTAAACTAGCTTATTACTATCTTTATTGTTTGAATATTACTAAATTATAAAGTACACAACTAATTTAATTTCACTCGTCCATTAATCAATATTCATAGCATTTACTGAATGCATACACATTTGTCAAGCATGCATAATAACGTAACATTATCAACGCTCAATTAAGCCTGTTATTAAATACCTCAATACCTCAGTGCACGTATTTTTATTAATATAATGCACATTACTTATCGTGCGTATTCATCTAGTTGGTATGCGCGACTTCACCGATAAAACCAAACAATTTCAATATAATTTTCTATTCCTTGTTTTACTTTCGGCGTCTTGATTAAAAATTGTATTCTAAGAGTTTTGGCACATCGAACATTGATCAGTCTGTGTATTTTCTCGTGGTTCAAGACATTTATTTACGTCGATAGCAGATTTCATGAGTATCGGCTCAGCAAATTTGTCACGAAAATGTAACAGACGTGTACATAGTTTCGTATTTAAATATATAAACACACTCTTCCAGAACTGCGATACGGCTGGCAACCTTACTACATACTTTAAAGTTTTTAAAGTTGCTTGCCAGTAACCTGTGTTGCACTTGCACGGTTGTTTTGCAACAGCGGATAACGCCAGTCGAGCGGCCGGTACGTGATGTACATACGTACTTGTATACACATGAATTTGTTCATTGTTGCATGTTGCACCAGTGCTCTGTTGTCTATTTCGTAATTAGCAATAATTGACCAGGATTGCGTATTATCAACTATGCTGGCCGACTAAACGCCTGGGTATACGTACGTTTCATTAAATATTCGTAACCGCTAGATTTTTTCAAACTGACATGAATAGACAAAAAATGTCGATGGTTAATATAAAATTTATGTTTTTTTTTCATTACATTGAAGGAATAAATCATTTATTTCTTTTTAAAAGATCTAAAAATGCTCTTTTATTAAAGCAGTTGAAATAAAATGATTTATAACAATTTGGACACAAACGTAAAGTACCTAGTTATTTATGTAAAATAATAAATTACTTAATTTTAAGACTTCCTAAATTGGGCATGATTTTTTTTTTCCGGGCTATAATTGCATAATATTTCAATCTTTTCTTGGTCTATTTGATTTTAAACTTGTTATACGGTTCATTAATAGTGAAATGTCTGCCGGCCTAATTCGTTCGCTCGCGGTATGACGGTCTGTAAAATTCGCCAAACCGATCTAAATTGAATGGAAATACTTTGCGATCTCTATTGACATTCTGTCCGATATTATCAAGTCGAGGCGTTTCTATTTCGAGATTGAAGCTGGCTTCCGAATCATTTAATTTTCCTTAAGCCTGCCGTCAACAGTACTTTCAGGGTATTCGGCATTCAATGCCTTTTAGGATAAACTATCTTTGAAAGTATCTATTGGGAACTTGAGTATATTTCAAGTTTTGGATTTCAAAAGATTATTATGCATTATTGCTCATATTCAGTGTTGTATTTAAAAAAAATGTCGAATTCCTTTACTTTTTTGATCCAATGTTTCAATTTCGAATTTAATTCTTTTCCATTTTCTGTTCCATCCCACTATAATTATATTATATAAGATATATTTTGCTGTCAGAGTATTAAACATGTTTTTTTATCCTTTTAACAGAACTGATAAAGACATTATTATAATTTTAAATAACAATGTTTCCATCAATAACATTGTAATTTGCTTTTTGGTATTTTAATGACGAATTCTAAATGATGAGAACCAAGTTTTTTTGAATTTGAATTACACCGAATCCAATATTGTACACCATTGCGATGTAAATAAATTATACTACATGGAGATTCTATTCGGTAGATAGAAAGATTGCTTAAGTAAAGGATTTCCGTAGATTTGTATCAGTGGAACATTGAAAAAGCAGTTTTTTTTCAACTTATTATTGTACACTCTCGGTCACGAGTATCCTCTCATAGTGTGAAGGTATTTGTATTGTATAAGGCGGTTAAATAAATAAGAGCAACTCGCTAGTTCATTATGACCATTGCACCCGAACCGGAACGGTATTGGATACCGTTACGAGAAATACGTCCTTTTAACGGCCGTAACTATTGTAACAATCGCGAAACCGT
This sequence comes from Aspitha aspitha aspitha, assembly GCA_018246895.1. Taxonomy (NCBI): domain Eukaryota; kingdom Metazoa; phylum Arthropoda; class Insecta; order Lepidoptera; family Hesperiidae; genus Aspitha; species Aspitha aspitha. The sequence continues at coordinate 14,924 of DWGJ01001496.1, forward strand.
TAACAATTAAATACCCGTCACAGCTGCTTCCAATAATATAAGTAGAATCAATCGCCCGTTTCTCGACAATTAGAAAGTAGTATAATAAGATTGTTCCAAACTTATTGTTCCAAATTTAATTTTTTTTTATAAAACTGACTTGTTTTTTTTTATTTGATGCTTTTACTCTTTGGACAGATACTAATGAAAAGCGGTATATACAGTCAACGATAGCCAGTTACGCAAATGACCCATACACTTAATCGCCAGGCGTGTTGCCAGAAATTCAGTCAAAATGTTCACGTGTTCGACCTTGTTCGTAAATATCTCTCGACTGTCAGTCAGCGTTTAGAGTTACGTTATTTGATTCGAACCAGTGTTAAGGTCAAGCTTGTTTCGTAAGTTTATTTGGAGTGTGCTCCAGTCTCCCGCTAAGGAGATCCCTGTTCAGAAAGTCGTAATAAACGTTGCAGCCGAAATCAAAAATGCATCTTCTGTTTTTTTTCACATAGCAACACCACGACTTAATTTTTACAGTGCGATGATGTTTTGTTTGTAATGTTAACAATTACATCAATTTAGGTAATTTTGATATAAATATGTCCAATTTAATGTTTATTATATTATAATCATTCAGTCATAATTGTGTTTATTTTTATTTTATCATACTCGTCCAAAGTCATTGTTGACACAGACTCAAGTAATACGATCGCTATATGTACATACATAAAACAATTGTTTACGTTAACGTGGGAAGTTACTACATAACGGTTAACCATTGTCTAAGATAGCAGTACAAGCGGTGGTAGCCTCGTGGTTTGAAATTCAGCTTCCCACTCCGGTCTAGGTTCAATCCTGACACGCTTCTCTGACTTGTTAAGTGCATTTTATAACTTTACATTTTACTCGCTATAACGGTGAATGATAGCATCGTGATGCTATAAAGTACTCGTATATTTTGTTTTTTGAGGTTTGTGAAGTATAGGCCTTAAATGACCTCACTTTGATAGAAGATAGAAGTACAGCGGCGGTACTATAAACTAGCGTTGAAAAAAAAGTTATGAATATCCTCTTTACTGTTTTGTCCCACTTCAGAAAGTATATCAAAGATTTCATTAACCATATCTTATATTCAAATATTAACTAATCATTTGACACATCATTAATAACGCTGTGGAGTAATAGACGATTTATGATTAAGAAAGATACGCTTAGATGGTTTAGACACGGGGAAAGATTGAATGATTGGTGATGATGATGATGAAAATTGAATGATGCTAGAATTACGAAAGAGTAACGTGAGTTTGAATGTTGGACTCGTAAGAGGTAGAACTAACAATACAAATTTTCATAGAATCGGAGACGTAGTAAAAAAAGGTATGCTTAAGCTTAGCTCTATTGGTATAAAGATTTTGATAACAGTAGAAGAGAGGTAAGAAATTTTTATAAGGACGTCACGCTATGATTACTATGTGTAAAATGTTACGCGGAAAATGGAAGAATAAAGGAATGCCTTTTCGTTACTGCTCCACTCCTATTAGTCATAGCGTGATATTATATAGCCTAAAGTCTTTGTCAATAAATGGACTATTACAACACAAATATAATTTTGCAATTGGAACCAGTAGTTACTGAGATTAGCGCGTTCAACCAAACAACCTCTTCAGCTTTATAATATTAGTATAGGTGGTGCGACGAGTGTTCATCATTATATACATAGTTTCTTTGTAATGTTTTATTTCGATGAAAGTGCGATCTCGATTACATACATTACTGGTGGTCGTCCGACCGGCTCGGATGACTCGTCTTACATCTTCCACTCGCCTCATCTAATAGCAGCTCGTAACGGCATTATCGCCGCTTTCTACTGGGATAATCGCCGGAAACGAACGCGTTTTTAAGGTCGATGTATTTTTAAAATCAGTCCGTTGTCACGAATTTTCTATTTGGAATCTGTGACGGTTTCAGGCAAGCTATATTTAATCTGTACGACTCATTTGACAGGATTTTGGAGTTTTCCGGTACGATATACGTCGGGTAAGAGGCGACAGATGTCAATGTGCTTTGAGTTATGTTTGTTTGTTCATGATGTAACACAATCAAACATCAATATTTTGTTATGGAATAACGTATTTTCAACGTAAATTATTAAACATTGCGTGATTTCGCATCTATTGAGTATTCAGCGGAGGAAGTGAATCACAATTAATATTTGTTGTTCTCGACTGAGCTTACATCCGATATTAATTATCCGGCAAGGCTACACCTACAGGCGTTAGTAAAACTTGATATTTATACGTTTGTTTATGGTAATGAACCTTCATGGTAAACGACAAATGAGTCAATCAACTAAGTGGAAAATGGTAACGTGGATAACATAGGCTTGTTGGCCTGTGGCCCTGACCACAGAGTAGGTCGTTGTTTTTGCGATTCCCGTCCAGAATAAATATTTCTGTGACGAGTAGGTATATGCATGGGTTTTTATCTATAAAATTAGGAAGGAAAATATGCATTTATAAATATGGGTAAAGTTGTATATTTCAATTGTTACAGTTATTGTAAGGATCTCCTGTTAAATTTTTATACCATAGCAAACTTTAATCACCTAACTTATATGACAAATCGTTTCTTCTCTGCCAATTTTCTTTGTTCTCCAATCTCTACCTCCTTCTCCTAGACAGTTGCTTCTTATGTTGCCTATAAGCTTCCAGAGCTCTATCTCTATTACGTCTTATGATCGTACTATTCATATTATTTCTAAGTTGCTTATATGTACATATGTACTAGATGTGTCCGGTGCTTCGCTCGCGTGGAAATCAGTGTGTCACAAAGTTTTTCCCGCCTGAATACCGACCCCGATAGAATTCTAGGATACAAAGTCCTACTAATTCTCGTTATTCCTGTGTAAATCCGGGATAAAAAGTAGCCTATGCATTATTCTGGGTCTTCAGCTACCTACATACCAAATTTCATTGTAATCGGTTCAGTAGTATTTGCGTGAAAGAGTAACAAAGATCCATACATACATACTCACAAACTTTCACATTTATAATATTAGTAGGATAGTAACTTGAATGAAGTTAGTTGCGTCAATGGGTATTATTATCATATTTTTCCCTCTAATTGGTTTAACGTATACAAACTCGTGACCGTGTTGTCAGGTTTTATTACTCGACATTTTATTGAGTGTACATATTATGTACTTTCTTTGAATACCTACATTTGAATATTGTTGCATCAAAAACAATGAACGTGATTGTTTGTGAATAAACTGCTACATTAAATTAGATATTTATTTTAGCTTTTAAAATCTAGTTCATATATTATATTCTGACCGTTGAATTTGTAAACAGCGACAAAAAAGGAATAGGTAATTCATGGAAAGAATATCGTTAAATATACGAAAGCTATGATTATAAAAACATTAGTCAAATGATGATTACCTTCGGCAATATTCATTTCTAATGGATGGAGAAAAATTATTAGATTGATTATAAAATTTTAATTTAACCGGAATTGTAGCATACTAGTTGTGTTCGGAAGCTTCGCTCGCATTTCCCTAGCTGAAAATTAAGAAGCTTCTTTTATTATGTGCGGAATTAAAAAACGACTATTAAATGTTTTCGGAAAATTAAAAATCTAGATCTCAACAACAGCGACATCTACTGGATCCAACATTAGCTACAACCAATCAGAGAACCTACTAAATATATAAAAAAGTCATAAACTTAGCCGTTTAGGAAGAGAACAATTATTACTTACGAACACTGGATTTTTATTTTTTACCATAAAACACATACAGGATGTTTCCGGATTTCCGCATTGATTTGTATGTAAATGATGGCTCTTTTGAAATGGTAATTTTAATTTATACATAGGGTCGCGGTATGCAAATTCTAATTGGCGAAATACCAATTTACAGACCTTGTGATTTATTCTTTTTGTCAAATAGTTTTGGCTATTTTAATATATGTATCTCTCGACGTTAGCTTTTTGTATCATATGTACTATCAATATTACTGTCGCTATTTCGTATTTGTATTCGCCACTTCATGGTCTACTAATCAACTGTATATTGATTCCAGGAAGAGTTTACTGCGATAAAAAATACATATGAATTTTAGTTTATCACAATTCTTCGCACGTAATCTGTGGGATGATTCAAACTTAGTTAGAATGGGTAGATAATTACAGATAAGATTCAATATCTATGCCTGCGGTCACATGCCAATGTATATTACGTTATTTTGTAATATGGAACTTGTTACATAAAACAAGTAACTTGAACAATTTTATAGATGTAAGAAAACAAGATGTGGCATGAGTTCTCTATTCTTGTATGTCCGTGGTAATCCAAAGCTAAAATACGAGATACATCTTTCGGTCTTAATTATCCGATGGATGAATTGTAAATGTGAAAGAAAGAATGAAAGGAAGAAAAAATATTTGTTCGCTATCGCAAGAAAAGTTCAAATTCAAATTCAAATTCTTTTATTCATTACTAACGGCCCGCTCTGGCTTCGCACGGGTATAAAATAATATATAGCCTATTTCACTCACTCAAAAAATGACTAAAATCGATCCAGTAGGTTTGATTTATTCATTACTGCCCGTAGCCCGCACGCGTTACATTTGGAGTAAAACAATTCCCCTTTCCCTATACCATGATTATTCTACATATAAACCTTCCTCTTCAATCACTGTCTATTAAAAAAAACCGC
>DWGJ01001497.1:0-19622 GCA_018246895.1 Aspitha aspitha aspitha
GTGATTGGTTATTTTTTAAAATATTGATTTATTTTTTTTAATTTTCAAATGGCTACCCTGTAAAAATGTGGATTTTGGATTGTGCGAGTATTCATGAAAAGCAGCGATATGGTTTTATCAACACATTTCTTACAATTGTTTTATTTTTTATCTTTTTTGTATCATACTCAGTTTTATTTTATTGTTATTTTTATATTTCTTTGTTGTAATTACATAATTTTCTAGGGGCAGACGAAATCCCGCGAATAAAAAGAAAATTAAAAAAAATATTTAAAGCAATAAAATAAATGTGTCATTCAAATTATTCACCGACAATCACATTTTCGTTTTATCATCAGCCGTTTCGTTAATCGTTCGATGGGGTAATTGATTTACAGACTGCTTGATCGATTGATGGCTATAGATATCTAGTGGACAAAAACAGACAATTGAAATAAAAAAATAAATAAATAAAAGAACGCTCACGTGCTGTTAATGAACACGGAGCCTCTGAAGCTGGTCCTGGTCGTGTGCAGATTGCAGAAGGCCACGCGCTCGAACGAACAGTTGGTGAAGGTCACGTGCGCCAGCAACATGTCTCTGTTGCAAAAACGGTTTTATCATTACCCTGAACTTTAATTATTGCTTTAGATAACTGTAATACTTCCAAGACCCACTAGAGAATAAAGAATAGCGTTCGTTGCTTACTATTGCTAATGAAAATTTCTATGTATACACTTTATTATTACTAGTATAAAACAAAGTCGCTTTCTCTGTACTTATGCTATGTATGCTTAAATCTTTAAAACTGCGCAACGATTTTGATGCGGTTTTTTAAATAGATAGAGTGATTGAAGAGGAAGGCTTATATGTAATATAATCATGGTATAAAGATAAATAAATAACTGTGGACAATTCCACACACGGCTGTCTCATCCCAAATTAGGCAATTTAATGCCTGTGTTATGGTGACCGGACAGCTGATACACATACATATATACATACAGTACTTATGTAGATATTTTTATTACGACCAGACACAGAACAAACAAATGTGCTCATCACTCAAATGTTTGTCCCAGGTGGGAATCGGAGCCACGAGCTCCGGTTTTGCAGTCAGGGTCTCTAACCACTCGACCACGAGGCCAGTCGAAGTCTTCCTCATCCGCATCCTCTAAATTTGCGCGTGCCAATTCCTCTTCCTCCTCCTCTTCCTCAACGAGCCTACTACCGACCTGCTCCGGGGCGGCGTCGTCGTCGTCCGCCTCCTCCTTGACGTCGGCGTCGAGCTCCACGTCGGCGTCCAACTCCGCGTCCGCGTCCGCGTCCGCGTCGGGGTCGTCCTCCGCGTCCGTGTCGCTGCCGAAGCCGCTGTACTTCATCTCGCCGCGCTCCAGCGCCTCCAGGCTCTCTGCGATGCAATGTGAACGTTAATCATTCTATTCCCGGTTACCACATATTATAACAATTTAATAAATATACATACTGGTATTGAAATTATTAATCTATTTATTTAATTAAGGGTACCCAACACAGGTAACACAGGTTTAAAGTTAACAGTATTACCTTATAAAATAAACTTATTTGTGTACCCGTAATTATAGAGTGCAACAGCATGAATAAAGTTAACACAACAAGTTCATTTAAAACTTGTGTGCAATTTTTTTTTTTTAGTACATAATAAGATATACATTTATTACATAATTTAAAAACATAACTAAATGAAATAAATAAATTAAACTAAAAGCTAATTATTATTTTTTTAACATTCATTATTTTTTTTTTTATTTATTTATTTTTGTGTGCTATTTAATATTTAACGCCGTAAATATTTTTTTATAAATTATCTTTTATTACAATAATATTACATAAACATAGTATTACCTGGATAAACCATGGCCTTTTTGATAGCCTGCGGATCTTTACGTGACCATTTCTGAACTTCTTCATCCATTTTCACAACTTTCGAAGGATTCATAGCCCACAAGCAACCTAACAGGAAACATAATTTTTAATTATAGGCTACATGATTTTGTTAACAAATAAAGCATTGTTTATTCTAATAATACTTTAATTAATAGAACAGAGCGGTAAATACATTTGTTTTATACCTTTTCTTTGACTTCCATTTGTTGAAGGTTTTTCTATTTTCTCAAAACATTTATTCAGGCTAAGATTGTGCCGAACGGAATTTTTCCACCCATTCGGCGCCGTTTTGAAGTACGGAAAGTGTTGGCTGTAAAACAATGATGACAGTAATACACAAATGTTTTGGTAAAGTGTATTTTGGTCCAAAAGTTGACAGAGTGCTTACCACATAAAGTTATAAATCTCTGAAACGGGCAAACTTCCGGTTCGCGAGTTCTTCAGTGCCATCGCTATTAAACACGAATAAGAATAAGCGGGCTTGGGAAATTCTCCCACGGTATTTTTACTATTAATAGTATTTACATATTTCGCTTGGCTAGCGTCTACTGTGAACGCTCCACTTACTGACGTTTTTATTATTTGTCTACTAGTATTTAACGATGAATTATCGATTAATATCGTTGCTTGACTCTTGTTGCTGTTCGCTAAAATTGTTCTAGACTGTTGGGCGTCCAATATGTGTATATTGCCTGAGATTATAGTTTTTGTGCCTACTTGGTGTGACAATTTTTGCGTCGTATTTAAAATAGAGCAACTTTTTCCGTTCACTTTGACAAGTTCGGGTTGCGCTTTGATTCTAACGGTGGGCGTGGTTTGGTTCGTGCTTATTTTGGTTTTACAATTGTTGTCCAAGTCTTTTAACAAGTCTTTCACCACTGTTTTATCTTGTTTTCTAACGTAAATGACCATTTGTGTAGCTTCCTCCAGTGGCTTTTTGTGAGTTGTAGTTGTCGTAGTAGTGGTCGTTGTAGTCGTTGTTGTCTCATCAGACTCTTGAACTTTGGAAACTTTAATAGTATTAGGGGAAAATGTTAAATGACTTTTTTCCTCTTTCGGACTTGGCACTGATAAACTGTTGTTCAGGCTGTTACTCGCCACCGAAGTCAGCAGCAAGTTTGATGCCTCCTCTTTCACGATGTTTTTTATTGGTGTCTCTGCAAAATTTGACGGCATCACAGAGTTTGGGTTTACCATTACCGCGTTTGCCTCGGAGCCATATAGATCAAGGTTTTGAACAAAACTGGACGAGTTGTTTAGCCATGTGGCCGAGTTGTCTGTGTCCATATCTAATAGTGGCGGCATTTCGGAGAAGTTTAACCCTAATGAGTCCTGTGGAAAAATAGCAACTTATTAATAGTAAATAATCGACAGTTGGGCAAAATATTATTATACCGGCTATATATAATTTAATCGTATTATACAGATACTAACAGAAAAATCGGTAATACTGCTAAGGTCTGTTGCTATTTCGTTTTTGATGTCCATGTCCAGCATGTCCTGGAGAGAGTCGGTGATATATAAGTCCATGTCTGAGCCGCCCTGCAAGAGTGAAAAAGAAGTTACTATACGATCAGATTTTTTAGATACCGAGTAAGAAACGATAATATTTTGGCGCCAATTTTTTATTAAATAAATAGTATTCATATCTACTTGACGAGACCGAGGGACGGGAGAGGCGGCATTGAAACCACTATTTAGTGTAGAAACCTGTTTTTGTCTTATGGTATGCATTCCCCAGTAAGGAAAGAGTTAAGTTGTGCTTATTGCCATCTCGTTTACGCTCATTGAAACGACAGAGAACTAATTTTGTTGCATTTACTGCTTTATATTTTGACGACGTTAATGTTAAGTCACGCATTGACCAACACTTTTCTATTGATAGTATAAAACTAATAGAAATCTTGTGATATTTATAATTTATTAAATAGCTCCATGTGAAAGGCAGCATTCTTTACAAAGTTACGTTTTTCATATAGTTTTCTTTTATTATTCGAACAGACCTACACCAACCCATGATTTGTTGTGAAGAGCCTGCAATGGGTCGTTTGCTACCTAGTGAACGGCATAAAAAACGCCTTAAGAATGAATGTTTAACGATGCGAAGGCTTCCAACATTCGGGATGTTATTTTTGTTAACACTTGTACCTATAAATAAAGTCGGTCTGGTGCGATGGCTTCTTACTAAACCATAAATTTACTTTGACCTTCTTCCGATCGGACGTAATTTTAAAACAAAATTATATCAATATTCAAATCCTGCATCTCTCGTATCTGAATCGTAACAATTTAACAACGAATAATAAAACAATATAAATTATTCACGTACAACTGTAGTACACTCATGTTACAAGAAAATGGCAGGTATGCAATAGATATGTATTTTAAATTGTTTTCTCGATTGTTAAACATATCCATGCTTAAAATGCTTGTAGAAATATACACAGAGTAAATGCGAAATGAGTGCATTGGCAGATAAGACGGAAAACGTGAATATGATAGCTTTGGCCACTCCGGCCACGGGAGTTTACGTTTTTAAATTGTTTACTTTTAGCTAATCGTTATCGCCTTATGTGGAATGATAACAAAACATATATTTGTATTGTCGAATTTAACAGTATTTACGTATGTTGCAATGAAAAGTTTAATCGATACCTATAGAATTAATTATACCAGTTAATACTAACGAAAAAATATTGTGTACGCAATTTTGCATAAGGGCGCGCCATAAAAGTATCCTACTTGGCGTCGAAAATGTGTACCTTCCATGTGCGCGAACGAGAAAGTCATTTATAGGGGTGCCAAAGGGAGATAGCTACAGAAGATCGAAAGAGGGTGAATCGACCCCTAATGACATTGCAGCCGCCATAGCGCGCCCTTTTGAATTTACGGGCCAGGCGTGTACGAATATTGTGCTAACTACTAACGCTTAATTTTGCCCGACGAAACGACAAGAATATTGATGATTAACTGGATAACATAATCCGTATGAAAAAATAAAAATATTCTTCTGCAGTATTATTTGAAAAATGAATAAACTGGTATAATATTTACAGAGTGTAACGACAAATATTTGCTTTGTTCAAATGTTCATACAATTCAAAAACGTTTCTACATCCGCCTTGTTGGTTTCTGGCAGAGCTGAAGCATGCTATAGAGGGCCATGAACTCGCTTTATTACTTAAGAGTTCATCTCGTGTACGTGCGATATGATATGGGAACTAAGACATTTAAACAATATTTTAATTTCGATATTTGTTATGCATGTCGTTGTGAGATTACTAGGTATGACATAAGATCATTCTTCAATGAGTTACCGCAATGTCTTTATCATATATGTAGTAGTCATCAAGATAAAGTAAATTCTAAGCATTCGCCTGTTTATGGAGACTTTTTTGTGGAAGCAATGGGCTTTATTTTTACGGTCGATCTCTACACATACCTATACGAAAACTGGTTAGCCAAAATGAAATCTTGTTATATTTTAAGCGATTTTTAAGTACGTTAGGATGTAGGTACATATCTGGATTTAGTTAGTCGTCGAAGTAACAAATATTATTGTGTATTGTTTTGCTATGTAAATCGCAGCTATTTCAATTATCGTTAACGTTATTAGGTAACGTGTAATTAATTAATAGTTAAATAAGACCGAAGCTTTGTTTTTTTTTTGCATGATAAATTTGTTATTTTAACAATAGGCGTCGGTGAAAACAGTTAACTGGCAAGTAACGGTCCTCTTCCAATTTGAATATTTGACAGTTATATAGTTTCAGTAGTGGTATTGCATGGTAATATAATGAAGCAAGGGGGGCTGGCTGGCTGGCTGCGGAGGCGCTGCGGAGGCGCCGCGAGGGGCCCGCCGCTGTCCTCGAACGTGACCGCGCGCGATCGCCTTGAACTCGCCGTGGTCGGCTCTGGTACAAATTACCTTTACGTCTCTAGCTCGGGTGGTCGACGCCCGAGAATTAAAGCGAAAAATCGGAGCAAAGAAAATAGAGTCTAGCGTGAATGCAAATCGAATTTTTAAAATTAATAATTCTTGTAATTTTTCAACTTAGCCGGTTTTTTTATAATTACAACAAGTTAGACGTTCATGAAAATTACACAAGGAAAAAATATCGATGTGAAAGGCAGATATTACAAAATTTTTAGTGTATGCACTGATTATACATAAAAATTCAAATGATGTCCGTTAAAAATTTTTTTTTTTTGTAAGCATTATTATATAACAATAATACTCGTATAGATAAAGGAAGTGAAAAAGTGGAAGAAGTTTGTTGGCGCGAAACAAGTGGATAGATTTTTGCAGATGCGCGCGCACGCCCGAAGGGCTAGAGGTTGGAGGGAACCCGTATTGATTAAACGTACGGCGCCCTCTTCCTTCCCCCGCGCGACCGCACCTAAACTCGACTGTAGAGGGGATTCTGAAATACACGTTTGGCTTGGACTTCTATGTAGTTTCATACGTCTAGACAGGAACTTCCAACTGAAAAATTTAGAATATCCCACTACCATACACAAGAATGTATAATTGATATTACGCTTGAAATAATATTTTGTATTTGTTTTTAAAATCCACTATCTTACATTCGGAAAATATTAGTCATAATTATAACGTAGCGTATTGTCGGCCGTACGGGTCAACGGCCGCGCAGAAACATCATTGACACAACCTTGCATGAATGGCTAATAGGAATAATAATTCACACAAATAGACATTTACTCATCCCGTTAGAAAAGTTCCGAATAAAAAATGTGCATGGTGATAATCTGATAATTCATTAATGAGTATTATTAGCTAATTTATTAATATCCCTAATATTTGGAGTACATTGAAATAACATTAAATACAGATAGGCATAAGGAATATTATTTATCTACAATTAATATAGTATGTATTTATAGTGACGGCAAAATGAGTTCACATTTATGTTATATATCAATACAGAGACATCGTAGGTACCTAGGTCAGGCTGTATGCTGAAAAGGTCTCGCCTCCGCACTTCATTTTGAATCACCCTCGAGACGGGAAGAGGGGATCAAAGCCCGCACGTATAATGAGCTATCTGCGTAATACGTACGTATAATACAGACTGTGCTGTCTCGTTTTTATTTGGTAGTAAATATTAACATATTACCATTATCATTAACGGTGATTCCTAATACAAAACATTCAAGTCTTTTTATAAGAATTTGTATAAACGAAATGTAATATAATTACCGCGTATTGCCTTATATTGGTGAATATAATGAATGTGCCAATTTAAGAGGATCGTTCATTTTATATTAATAATAGAGTAGTGATTAGAAAGACTACTGCGAAAATTCATTACAAAATTTTATTTTAACGGTTTATTGAGTTTTTTTTGTATAACCGCAAAAAAACCGTTATAATCATTGAAATTGGGCGCACGAGAGTAAAGTTTAAAATGTAATTATGTATACGCCAGTGGAGGAGAGAAGGAAGGTCCTACACTTTTTGTTTTCACTAGTCGGAACGCCAACATTGAACGTTAGGGGAGAGTGTAACGGCTGACGGAACAGATCACAGGTGTGTGCGTTCCGTATTTGTACACAAAAACTATATTTACGTTAGAGGGTACGCACACACGGACAGGTTGCAGCCACCCGTCCCTTTTCGTTGAATGCACTGCCACAGTGTAGAAAATTACGGACACCGATAAAATAATAAACACCAATTGTTAAGCTAATTTCTTCTGAATTTTGTATATCTTTCAAAGTATCAGTTACATAAGTTTAGTAAAAATATAGGGTGAAGTTTTCCATTCGGGGGTAATAAAATCATGATTTCAATTAATAACATCAAGTCATTCGGAAATAGACTCCAGATTGCTTTTGAATGACGTTTCTGCGTTTTGCATAATGATTAACGAGAATTTTTTTATTATATTTATTTTCATGTAAGTTACACACGGAATTTTTTTTAAGTTTTTTTTTTAATATACCGCATCATTTCTACACTGTGGCACTACGCTACGCGCACAGCTGCGCCGATGCACGTGGCTGACGTGGAAGCACACCACTACATACGCATGATGCACTCATTGTTAAACGTTTTGAAATTCTCGCTCGAAACCGGCCGTGGGAACAACATTACACCGTAGACGCCGAACTAGGCGTTTTATCTTAAAAACCACGGATGACCTAATAAAACGACTATATAAATGGATTTTAATATTACTTTGATATCAAATCATTAAAATTGGTTTAAGTTATATAAACAAAACGTAGATATCAGTATTTACTGTAACATTTAACGCAAAGCATGTTTTGTATTTCATATGTAACTTTTCGATATGATTATACCTTATAACCCGTGAGTTTAATAATTAAGCACACCAGTCTGAATATTACGTGTTAAAAACTTTTCAGTCATGACGAATCGAGTTTTAATATTTTACAAGCTTAATATTTGCTATTTTATACCATAATTATTGTAAAGAATCGTCTTTTTCTTCATTTGGATCATACTACAGCAAAACTTGTTAAATAATAATACTAGCACCGTCCTTATCGGGACTCCAACAGAATGGCACGAGAGAAAGAGAGAGAATACGAAACAATTTTGTTTGTCCGTTATGAAGCTATTATGCCGCGTGTAAAGTGTAACATTAGTTATTTTCAAACATCATATTTATACAAAAGTATGGAATTGCAATTACAGTGGATATTCCTTGTTTATCATATTCATTATCTACATGCACACACCTAATTCATTTCAATAAAAGATCAAACACGTATATTGTGACCAATTTCCCGCCACTTTGATAAATGAGTTTTCAATTTGATTACATTTATAAACGAAATTCAATAGAAACTTATGTTGCGTTTGAATAAAAGCCCGATAAACGTAAATCCATCTTTGGGAACACTAAGAAAAATAATGAATGACATTAAAAAGAGCGGGACGTAACCCGGTTGGACTTTCCCAATGTCTACAAACTCTTTTGGCATGAAAACAGACAATTTGTAAACTAAAATTCTACTCACCGAATATTTATTCATATAAATATCCTTATGCTCAATAGAATAATCCTGAATTTCACACATTTACGTTTTTAGCGTCATGAAATTGACAAATATAACACCACTCACTCCATAGACTACAATCTGTTTTACTATTATGTGAAAAGGTACACAAAGAATGGCCGCCGCTTCTATTGGTTGACTTTGCCCACGTGACTCTATGTAAGTGCAGCTATTGGCTTACCATGCAAGGCGAATTGACGTCATGAGTCAATTACTTTACTTTTAATATTTTGGTGATAAGAAAAAGCGTAATTGGTAGATAAAATAGTATTAAAAAGAGAAGAAATTTATTTCAATTATTTTAGGCTCTCTTCGTAATAATATAGACTACTTACTGTAAAGGTAATCCGAATATCGTACTCGCCCATTCTGATCAACATGGCGGTTTGTTTACACCGGCATGATAAGGCGGGAAGTATTTTTCAGGCTTATGTCTATTTAAAATTTGGTATGGTTACTTAAAAATAACAATGTTTTTTAAATGAAGATAATTTTATTGAAAAGTTCTTAAAATTGACAAAATCTAATGAGATATAACAAAAAACACGGCACATGGGCAATACCATTATTTCGCAAGCAGTAACGCCATCTATCTCTATGTGCCAAATGGTTGCAATGGCGGGCAAATATGAATAAAAGAGAAACGTTTTATATAAAATCCATTCAATAAATTAAAACGGAGTACATACAGATATTTAACACCATTCACACTTGCAACAATTTATCAATAACAAACAAGTCTTATAATAATAGATATCGTTAACATTAACAAACATTTTAAAATCTACAAAATTAAGAAGGCACATTTTGTTGAAACATTTATGCTAAACATTAAATTGAAGAGTATACTTGTATGCCATGGTTATTATAAAAGCTCTTCTTTAATCAAGTATATAACATTGTTTTAATAAGTCATAGAAAATAAAGATAAATTAATCGTAAAAATAAGTTTTCAATTATCATAGACATTAACATGAACGTTATTCATAAAAAAATGAAAGATAGATAGATTAGAATAATAAAGAAACAAAGAAAAGCATCGAAAAAGCGAAAAACATTCAGGCGGATCTTTCAAACTGCATTTTATTTAATTGAAAAGTATCAAAACTTTGACATTTTAAAATTTCTTTGCTTTTTATATAATTCATATGTACCCAATTTCATTTTCTTATTTTGCAGATAATCATTCTTGAAATTGCTGACGCTACTGGATTTAGCGACGAATTCAATTTTTTTCGGGAGAACATTAACTTTAAAGTTTGTAGTATAGCCACTATTTGAAGTTAATGCAGTCGGTAAAGAAGGCAAAACTTTTGGGTTTGTGACAGATTTATGTTTCTTCGAATCCGATGTTTCATTTTCATTTATATAAATGCTCTCCTCTAAGTACTTAGAGGGTTTCAATTTAATTTTTTTGTTCTCTTCTACATCAAAATCAGTTGTTGAGACTGCTGTAGGTTTTGTGCCTTCGGGATTTATTCTCTTTGGTTTGTTATTAAGTTGGCTCAAAATACTTGTTGGTAATCGCGGCACAAATAGTTTGTCGAAAGAATTTATTTTCTGAACCTGAAAATAAATTAAAGTTTCGCAAGTTATTTAGAACTTATTACTGTTGTAATAAACTTAAAAATATTGGTATTCAGTAGATAGTACAGAATAATATATTTAGATGGTTAGTACCTTGGCTTTTCTATTTCCTTCATCGTCTTCCCGGTCCTTACGTTTCGTAGTTCCTTTCTTCTTATCTAACACTGTATCTGAAAATTTCAATTTATTAATCAAAAGTTTTCGTGAATCTATACAATGTGACATTCTTAAACATGTCAAATGTATTCGTAATAGGTATAAGTTGGTAGGTGAATTTTCCGATAATGATTTGGAGGTTGGGACTTGGAATATATTGTATTGTTCTAGAGAATGTTCCATACTTATTGACATTATATTTTTGTCGGTACTTCTGGCTTAAAAACTTTTTAGCGCTACAGTGGTGAACTAAGTAACCTCAGCTAGATTTTAGAATAATACTTCTCCCACTATTGCTGAGTGACATCACAGCCATAGTTTTTTTTTGCCTAATAAGAGTATGCTTCAAATTGGTTTCGGCACATACAATACGATTGGGGTGTATGATAGAATTTTTGGCTACGATTAGTTTCTGAATAGTGATTTTTAGATTGAACTTAAACAAATTCTATTATTATCAATATCAAACCTGTTATGATAGTGTTCTTTTCAATGTCTATCTCGTCTCTTAATGGTTGTTTATGCTTCTTTCTCTTTACATCATGATTTGTATTTTTATGTACTTTGGGACTTGTGTTCATAATTTTATCTGTAAAATAACAAATAGCGTTATATGGAATATTCAATAGAAGATGAAAACACAAAAACAATATAGCCTATATCATACTTTGATTCTGGTTTTCTAAATCCTCGGTATTATGAGAAATTTTACGTTTCTTCTCTTGATTATCAGTAGAGTTAACGTAGTTCAAGGTTTTAGGTGGGCTTGTAGTCTCATCACCGGCATCTGTTAAATCAATTTAAGTAGTTACCCGAAATATAGAGATAAGTTTAGCAACCAATATCAGTAATTGCAGTTAGATAATGTTGGAGATTTTAAGGGCTGTTTTAAACCTGATACTCAGATTGGCAAAGAACTAATGTTTCTAAATGACCAACTCTCTATTGGTAAGCAAGCTCTAGGCCATCCTGAATAAAGGAGATTTCTAGAGAAGTCTGGCAAGCTTTAAAATCGTAATAAGTTGCATTTTATTTTCAAGCTTTTCAATTTATGATTTAAATACCTTGTTCTCTGTCCGTTTGGTCACATGACGACCTTCTTTTTCTTTTCTTGGATGTTACTAACTCTTGAGTGCCTTTCTTATCACTATCTGTAAACATAACATTTATTATCATATTGATTCTTAAGAAATTATTCATATTTGATATTTTTTACATTTTTAATTCTTAAATCATAGGTGAGATCAAGTTTATAGTACAGAGTTGAATAATCTGAATAAAATTATAATTAAGGTTAAAGCATGCTATGTTAATTATTCTAATTTTATCTATATGAAGTTGTTAAAATTTCGTAACCTTTTGCTGGTGTATCCCCAATGGTATTAATAGATTTCTTTTTAATATTACTGGTGCGGCCAAGACTATAATTTTGTTCATTTAGTGATTTATCTGTAATAATTATTTGTAATCATAACTAATAGAATATAATAAATGTAATTTGTGGATACTATTCAGTGTACTACAATGTGCTGTAGTTGAAAATATAAAAAATTAGTTTTCTGGCATGGTTTACCAAAAAAATTTCCATGGGCAAATCCAGTCTGCTGAATAAATTTTTCTGATTTATTATGCAAAAGTGGCATCTGTTTGCGACAGTTGTTTGAGTAATTCTACCTCATTAGTCCATTATAAAAATGCCCATTATAAAAATATCTTACCCATATCTTCAATTACATTAGATGTTTTCTTCAATTTTTTCTTTTCACTGACAGGTGTTTTAATTGGTGAACTATTGGTGGCTTTGTCTAAAAATCACATAATTCTTGAAATTCTATGCTTTAAACTTGGATAACAATATTGGTAGTAATACAAATCTATAAATGAAAATAAGAAGTACAGAATTCTCATACTAATTATGTGTATTCATTTTGTTACCTTCAATGTCTTCAATTGTTTTTGGTTTTTGTTTCTTTGTGCTATTGGATGAACTAATGTGGTCCATTTCCATTGAGCCTTGGTTTGCTAAATATGTGAAATTGTTATAAATAGGAGAAATACTATTAAAATTTACCAAAAGAAGCATGAAAAATAAGATTTATTTCAAATTTGGAAGTGTCAATTGAAATTTGAAATTGAACAACAGTCTCTAATCTGCTAGTATTGGTATTGCCCATGAAATATTTTACATAAAGCAAGCTAGTGTACTAATCATTTTTATTTTTAAATATTCCACATTATTGTACCACATTGGCTATTATTCACAAATTACATTTATTAGATATAATTTATGGATAGATAGAATATATATTTGTCTATGCTTTGTAGTATGTTAGTGCCAATGTTAATACAACAAATTATAATGTACAACAGCAAAATTGTAAGTATTAATATTTTTTTATTTATTTCAGGATCATCAACAAAAATACATATATAATTCTTACTATAAACTACGAATTACCCAAGAGCTAAAAAGTATTTTTAGTTATAGATGACCACAGCATGTGTGGTTAAGGTGCATCAAAATTATACAACTTTTGACAGGCATTATCATCGTAAATTTAAAATATTATCTAAAAACTACGAAATTGTTTTTTTATTATAAATAGTACTTAAAATTCTGTACCTGTTTGTTCTACCGTTAGAGATTCCGATCTTTTCTTCTTCTTCTTCTTTTTCATGTCGCTTTTGGGAGTTATTACCAGAGATTTATTTTGTATAGCCAAATCAGTTTTATTCATTTCCTCTTCAATATCACTTATTTGACTTCGTCTTTCTAATTTTTCCTTATTGAATACTTCAAGTGGTGCATCTGAATCGGCGATTTCAGCGTAATTATTTGATTTCAAAATACATGTATTAAAAATATAAAATCAATAAAAACTATATCTTGTTATATTAACCACGAAGTTAATGTTTGCAGACATATATTATTTTCCTAAGCACTTAAAGTAAATAGTTACGATCTAAAAGAGTCTGAAACATTTTAATATACATTTTATGAACAATTAAAAAAAATTACCATCATCTTTATCATCGTCTTCTGTTACTTCTTTCGCTTTATTTGTACCATGTACACTGCTTGAATCATCAACGGCTGTAGAATTACGAGTGCCGGTAGTATCTATATAGAATTGCACTTCAGTATCATCTATAATATGAGAAGAGATTGAGACTCATTAAGATAATTCAAAAACGGCATTTTATTAAAATCAAATTGAATACTTACCACATGTTTCATCGTCAACTACAGATTTGTCAATAGTTCGGCGTTTTTTGTTTTTCTTCTTAGCACTTTCATTGACCATTGGTTCATCAAAGCCTAAAATTATATTTGATGTAGCCAATTTCTAACTACTAATACAATTAGAAAAATTCAATTACTGAACAATATAATTTTTGTAGAAAGAATAATAATTAAATTATATAATTAGCAGTAATTAACATACCTGATGCTTCTAGAATGTTAGTTCTATTCTGAGTTTCCTTTAATTGAATAAAAGCATCTTTTTCATTAATTTCTAGCTCGAAACTATTAACTTTACTTTGTGTATTATTACTACTGTTGCTTTCTTCCGAAAAAAGCAAGTTTAAATCAATAGAAGCAGATGATTCCTTATCAACATCTACACACTCAGGTTGCATCTTTGTATAGGATTCCTTAGATTTTTCATCAAATGATTTGTTAATAATTGTCTGTACAATATTTGCACTTTTCAATTCATTCTTTTTTACTTTATTTGTCTTAAACTGTGTTAGATTGAGTTGATCAACAATAGGGACAGTATGTTTTTGTTTAATTTTCTTATCTAAGTTAAGCGAAACGTCGCCATCTTTACTTTTCTTAGTCTTCATACTCTTGTTTAGGTCACTAAGAACAGAATCGTAATTCTGAATATGCACATTGTCACAACTCTCTGAACTATCACTAGCGTTTGAATTTTCCAATGGATTTTGGAGACATTCCTCCTTTTCTTGTGATTTATTATTTCCATCTTCATCTGTCTTCGAATGTATTGTGTCAATATATTCAATGGCAGAATTTGGTCTTCCATTTTGGGGTGTTTTTGGTTCTTTTTTCATTTCCTTTGACGAGTGATCAGATTCGTCCTTTGTATTTTCGTCAGTAACAGTCATTTCTACTTCATTCGATACCCTATTATTGGGCACAGATTTTGAAAGATTTTTAACTTTTTGAGTATTTGCACTATCATTCAATGTCTTATCGAAACTAGCTTCATGACTAGAATCTAATCTCATTCGGTTATTTTTTTTAACTGCCATATGCATGTCATCGTCATCAGAATCTGAGCTTTCTAGCACTGCGCGACGTTTTTTAATTTTAGAATATTCTGGTTTAATATTGTTTTTGGACACGTTCAGTTTATGCCTCGACTCGAACATCTCTCTGGATGCACGTTTCTGTTCTTTTACTTTGCGTTCATTATATTTATTCTTAGATTTTGCAGTCATTTTAAGTTCATCATCAGTCATAGAAAGATCATCACCTGAACCATCTAATAACGCATCATCCTCTTCATTTGAACTCACCACAAATGAATCTTTATCATAATCAGAATCATTAGATAACTCATCTTCAGATGTCAGTGTTTCTCCCTTATGTATAATTTCATTCTCTCGTTCATATTGCTCTTCTTCTTCATCTTTACTGTCACCTGATTCATAATTGTCACTAGCTTCTTCTGCTTCATCATCAACAAATTTGTTTTCTTCCGCTGATGATTCGTCCTCTTCAGATGAGGAGTTATCCGAAGATTTTTTAGACTTATTCAATGAATTGGAATTGTTTGATTTTGTATTGTTACAGCTTTTCCTTATTTTGCTATTATTGTGAGAATTTATACATGAAGAGTTCATTTCCGAATCAATTTTTGACAAAGTCTTTTGTTGGAGGGGAGTGCTTGTTAAACAATTAAGAGATCGGTTATTTTTATCAATTTCAATATCTTGTATCTCAGATAGAATATGGTCAGATTTTGATATTTTTTCAGTTGGTATCTTTTGAGATAGTAGTACAATGTTTTTATCTGAATTGTCATGGAGTTTTGTTATTCCCAGAGTGCTTTTATTCTCATTAATTGGTGTCTCAAGTGTGTGGGATGTAGGTAAAGTGAATGACGATTTTCGTCTTTGGCCAGTCTCATTAATGTCGTTTCCTATCAATTCATCCTTATTATCTGAATCCTTATGTTTTGAATTGTTTTCAGTTCCCAATAGTGAGTTTACTTCCATGTTATCAGGTATTGTTTCATCAACATCCATAGGTTCACAACTGTTACTGTTATTCTCAATTTTTGCACCAAACACATTATTTGGATTTTCCTCATTAAAGTTAATATTATTTTTATCTTCTTGTGGTGCTGTATCTTCACTATTGGAATGTGGTTTAACTACAGGAACACATTGATCATCATAATTAATTTTTTTTTCAACATTTAGTAGTTCCAAATTAGACTCACAATCAACCATGCATACGGTTGTTTGCAATTTTCTAGTAGGTTCTTTTTCCAAAGAACTCACCTGTGCAGTTTTGCTACGATCAACCGGCGTAGAATACAATTTTTCTTTTTCCGTTTGTTTTGAAGAATCCATTTTGTCAGTTTGTATTTTTGTTTCAGAATCAAATGGCACACTTTTTCTGTTTTCATTAGAAGATAGATTTGATGTTTGCAATAAATCAATATTATTTGAGTCATTAAGTGAGCCCTTCTTCGATTTTTCCAGTGCACTCTCACTATCGCTGTAAAACTTAGATTCTTTCAAACCAGGCTCCGAAATATCTGTCCATGATTCAGCCCTCTGTATTTTATTTTTAAAGCTCAAGGGATTTATCACAACTAATGCAATCTTATTCAATATGCTTCTTGATTTTTCTGGTTCCATTTTCAATTGATTTAGTAACTCTGAACTTGATTGTGAAAGGTTAATTTTCTTAATATTTTCTCTTGCATGTGAAGACACATTTTTTTTTACTTCTTCTTTTAAATCAGTTTCATTTTCTTTATTTGAAGTATTATGATCTTCACAACTATTTGTTTCACTATTGTTTAAAGCTTCTTGAGGTTCATTTGCATCAGTACTTATGTTGTTTTTTTTATTAAGTCGAGGACTTTGGCGAAGGCTCCTGGGTGACTTATTTTGTTCAACAGTTATTCTAAGACTGCTTTGAGATTTCTGTAAAGACAACTCTGGTTCTTCAGCAATCATTTCTGTTATAACTGGTTTATTAGCTACAATAGGTTCAGCTGTAAATATAAAAAAACAAACATAGTTATGAGTTCTTTATAATTGAATATGATTATTTTTTAGCAGCATTTAGAATAGTAGATGTTGATTCTAATACCTTTTTCAGCATTTTCAGAGTTTTTCCGAGTTCGCCTGGTCTGTCTAGCAGGTGTAAGTGGAGCTTCATTATCACTGTCTACAAACATTTGTAGTTAAATTTGAGATTAATTTTGTCAATAGCTAATTACAACAAAATGAAATATAATAAACATTGCAAGCCCAATAGGTAATTCTGCATATTGTCTACTTGATTGTAAAAATATGAGTTAATACCATATGTAAACATTGAACTAATGTTGAGTCCCAGCTCCTTTACCTACTTTTTAATGATAGGGATCTACCCCTATCATATCATTCAGGTTCTAATTCAGAATGAAGTTTGTTTGAGTGATTACCAAAGTACATTATTAAAGTATGAGAAGAAAAATTGAAGACATGCTCCTTATATCAATTTTGAAATGAATTTAGTATAACTTTGAATAGATTCACTGATTTCCTTTACATACCAACTTGCGAATTTCTTCGTGCTGCTCGCTTGGCTCTAGATGACTCAAATGTTTGTGTTGGATCTAATATAATGCTGCTGTTTGATTTAATCCTGGCGCTACGCCTGGATGGTGTTAAAGGTCTTTCCTCAAGTGCTTCTAACTCTTTAGCAACAGTTTTCTTTGTCGATCTTTTTGGGGTTATGTTTTCAGGAACTAGAAATTTCAAAAACAAAATGTTACTAATTTAAACAAAAGAGTATTGCTACTAGTATTTCCTGTCATTGATTCTATTAAGAGGGCCATTTCATTTAATACATACACATTTACCAATTTGATTTTAAAGCACTGAACAAAATAATTGTATGTAGGTACTTAAAAAGTCAATTTTAACACTGTATAAATCTGTCTTATAAGACAACCCTATAAGATGGCACCTACAATAACAATGCAGCCTTAAGAAAACAAGAGCTCTCAACATGTTACTTACAATGATGTGACCAGAAAACTCCACATGCCACTAATAAAAATATTAAATAATATTCTTATATGAATAATCTACCACCTATCAATGGAATAGTTAATCAGCTTATAAGAAAATTTGGACAAATGAGACCTTTTTATCCTATTTTGCAATAACAGATACTAAGTAGTATTTAAAATTGAATATGGCAGACAATTGTTATGAATGTTTATACAACAAAAGTAAATTTTCAGTTTCCTATAATTATTTTATTCTAATACAGGTAACCTAAGGCATGCTTGTCCAATAATCCAATAAATAATTAATTGTGGTGGCCTGTTACATTATAAAACATGGTGTTATTTTTACAAACCATAACATATGTGGGTATCTGAGATAAATTGATTAATATGTAGATATTAAACTAGATACCTTGATTAATTGAAAATAATTTAGTAATAAAATAAGTATATACTAAATCCATAATAAGTATAAGAATACATGGACGAAGAAGACATGGACATTTTTCACGACACATGTCGTACTCTAAAAAAGAAACTGCTAACTCATTTCTTAAATGCTTAATTTATGCTGTTATATGTAACTGTTTAATTTAACTCAGACTGTAAAAGTAAAATAAATAAATTGCAATAGCACTACTATGTATGTATGTAAATGTTGTACACGCCTATTATTGGCATGCATATCAGTAAAAGTGTACAGTTTAAGATAATGTAAATGTTTGTATGTATTGCTGTTGGTGTGATTAAATAAATAAATAAATAAATTAAGAGAATCACGTCAGGTCTAGATAGAAAGATATAACATTAGAGATATTTGGCACTTGGTGTTCTCTGCTTACCCTGTTAATGACCTGGCGTAATGGTATAGTAATTATTTCTGTTTTACCAGCTTACCGCATATATACATTATCTTTAAAATTCCAGTTACACAAACATATTTTCATAGGAATCTAGGCATTTAACGCGTCATAAGAGACCTAATAGTACAAAATTAAAATATCGTAGATATTACCCCGGATGATGTTGATGTAATGGATTAGTTTGTACGTGTACACGGGTGAATCCGACAATAAAAATAAACGCGGACTAGATAAGCAACGAGGGCGAAGAAAATGTATTCAAGGCATCAATAAAAACAAATTAGATTACTTGTTTACGCACGCGTGATTGACATTGAGGAGATACCGAATTTACATGAAAATGTGTACCAATTCAAGTAGGTAATAACTTTACTGAGTACTTTTGAAAAAGTGCCTTTTATTGGCACTGAATCTATTGATACATAATGGTCTTTGTTTCATTTTTATATCAATAAAGCGAAGAGAATAAATAAGTGGGCGGCCGAGAATTATGATATTATGTGTGTGAACATTAACAATAATAGTTCCGAAGAATACCAATTACTAAACCGATTTTTCTATTAGGTAGTAATTAATTGTATTCCGTTGATTACATTCAGTCTATCCGTATGTATGTAGGTATTTTTGCATCTACTATAGTTAGTGGGGTCCGTGCCAGAAGCGTGCCCGTCGCGACCCTGCCAGTCAACTGACTGCAATTCTGGACCGTAGGAGTACCGCAGTGCGGGCTAGGGCGTCCCCCCGAGGCGACGCGTACCGGCCCGTCCCCGTCGGTACGAAAAGTGGTGAA
>DWGJ01001498.1:0-19620 GCA_018246895.1 Aspitha aspitha aspitha
GCCAATAAATGCCTTTTTAAAATATGTATTTTTTTTACGAACGATGTCATAACACTCTGGTAACATTTCAAAGAGAAACACGTATTTTGCTAATTAATGACAAGAAGCAAATGATATTTATGACAAATTACAAACTACATGTGTCTCGCTGCTAAAGAAATTATCTTCATTGAATAGTGCGATTAAACAACATGCAGCGGCTAGTTATAGTATAATTTCAATGAATGAGGGATTACGTCAGTGCTCCTAGTCCGAAATTGAAAGATCTTGTGTGCCTCTGTTCAAGAGTTATCGAAATCAGACAATCTAGCATCTTGACATTTATCCCGGTACATTGTTAATGTCAGCTGGACGTGTGGCCTTGATTAAACAGACTGTAATTATATCTTAGGGTACAACGTTCCATGGAATAAAACTGCCAGGTTGAGGCTTGGAAAGCTGAAAATAGAGATGTAAATTTAACAGTATCAATTTTTTTTATATTCCCTAATGTGAAAGATTGTCGACTAAAAATTATACTTACAAAGACGCTATTTTTATTAATTACAATAGTACAACGACAGTACATTTACCTTTTTAGTAATATGGTCTTCACAAGCCATACGTATTCGTGCAGACGTTGCGGGTGCTTCAAAATGGAAGTCTAGGGGAACCCCCGCGTCCGCACGAGCGGCTCTAATAGCATCTTTGATTGCGAAATATACCGTGCTCGCTAAGAACAAGGGTGGCTCGCCCACGGCCTGTAAAATGAACGATAAAGCTTTGTACACCGCGTGTTTTATTAAATTTCTATTAGCCTGAAAATGTTAGGCCACAAACCTTTGATGAATACACTGCCCTTGGGTTAGGTGCACCTTTTAACAACGACACATTAAACTCTTGCGGAATATCTCCGAATCCGGGTATTTTGTAAGCACCAGGACCACGAGAGTACAAGGTGCCAGTGGGTGAATAAATCAATTCTTCCATTGTAAATAACCCATATCCTTGAATGAAAGCTCCTTCGATTTGACCTATATCTATTGCAGGATTTATGCTTTCTCCCAAGTCCATTACAATGTCAGTTCTAAGAACTTTATGATCTCCACTCAGACAATCAATTTCAACTTCTGTACATGCCACTCCAAAAGTAAAATAATTGAAAGGCTTTCCTGTATTCGTTTTAAAATCATATCCAATATCAGGAGTAGCATGGAAACCTGTTGCAGATAAACTAACTCTGGCTACATAAGCTGCCGAAATCCAATCTTCCCACTTTCCTTTGGGATTTTTGTCTTTAAATGGTTGAATTCGTTTCATTAGAGTTTGACATGCATCAAGCACAGCCATTCCATTAAGGTCTGAACCAGCACTGGCTGCTGTAGCAGAAGTGTTGGGCACTTTATCTGTTGCTGTTTCGCTTATATGAATTTTAGAAACATCAACTCCAAGTACTCGTGACGTTACTTGAATCATCTTTGTGTGTAGTCCTTGTCCCATTTCAGTACCGCCATGGGATACGAGCACCGATCCATCGACGTATATTAATACTAAAGCACCGGCTTGATTTAATAACTTCTCGGTAAAAGCAATACCAAATTTTGTTGGAATTATACATATGCCACGCTTTCTCCAACGATGTTGTCTGAAATTAAAACATTTTGTGACTAAAAAAATCATAAAACGTAACATAAAAATTTCGTGACTTACAATAGATAAGCAATTGCGGCCAAAGGTGTATTACAAACTATATACAGAGAATTTAGTTTAACTATAGTAATATGAAAAGCTCAGTAGATGATCAACTTATATTTAACGATTTTGAATGAGAGGATGTTGTTCATTAAAAAGCTTCGCGCGCCTGTAAATCAGTGTATCACAAAGTTTTTCCCAAAATTTTGAACATAAAAGTATAATCATAAGGAATAGAAACATTCTATCGCGGCCTTTTAGTAGATCTATGTACATTTTCTCTTCTAGTACATTATTTCAGTGTACCTATGTCAGCTGGTTAACGCGGCGCCCGCGAGTAAAGCTCCTAGCAGGCGATGTTTTTTATGAACCCTGCGACCTGAACAATAATTATTATATTTCAGTCAATTTACATAAAACCTTCCTCAAGAATTGCACTATCTTTTAGTAAAAACCATACAGAAATCCGTTCAGCAGTTTTTGATTAAATCGCTCACATACAGACTGGGGAAGCGGGGACTTTGTTTTAGAATATGTATAGATTTAATCATCATAAAATGGAACATACTTGTTAAAGATTTCTATATTTGATTTTCTGTGCGCTAAATTGCTCTTCTGTACACATTCATTCCAGCATCTTTGAATAGTGCAGTGGGTTAGTACTTGGCCGTAATGTGTTGTTGAATTTTCTTCGTACAAATTTAGTTTGCTAATTTCTGCGGGGTCTTTTCCCAATTTGTCAGCAAGATCCCTTAGCATATTTTCAGCACAAAACATGCCCTGCGGTCCACCAAACCCACGAAATGCGGTATTTGAAGGTAAATTTGTTTTACAAACATAGCCCGTTACTTCAACGTTGGGTATATAGTACGCATTTTCGAAATGGAACATAGCCCTCTCTACTACCTGCAAAAAAAACGTTACAATCTATGATTTCAATTCTTTGTTGAATAAATTAATTCGTGTCTGTTATTAATATTATTCATATACTTACAGGGCCTGATAGATCTATGGAATATCCACCATTGTTATAGATATTAACGACTGCAGCTATTATTTTCCCTTCCTTTGTAGCGGCTGCCTTGTATTTGATTAAAAATGGATGTCTGGTTCCAGTCATCATCATATCTTCATCTCGGTCCAACATACAACGAACCGGTCTTTGCAGCCTATGAGCCGCTAGGCCTACAGGCAACGACACTAAAAGTCCACGAGACTCTTTTCCACCAAACCCTCCTCCCATACGCTTAACTCGAGCAACGATCCTGTTCATCGGCACGTGTAGTACGTGACTTAATAATTTCTGAAATTATAATTAATATGCTAGTCTGTCTTTCCGGATTTACAAGCAAAAATTATTATTAAAAAATTTAAAAAAACATTTGTCAAAAAACAGATTAATTA
Source organism: Aspitha aspitha aspitha (assembly GCA_018246895.1). Taxonomy (NCBI): domain Eukaryota; kingdom Metazoa; phylum Arthropoda; class Insecta; order Lepidoptera; family Hesperiidae; genus Aspitha; species Aspitha aspitha. Next base: position 3,076 of record DWGJ01001498.1, read on the forward strand.
ATTCGTCTTTTCATTGCTTATCATTAAAGTATTTATAGTTAAACATTTATATCAACTTACTGCAATTTCAGAAGGATGTTGACTGCTACAAAATATTTCTAATTCATCATCTTCTTTTTTTGGAATAGCAAAAGCGGCATGTGTCTCAAGATAAAAGTGTTCTTGTCCACCCATTCTACATTCACCTTCTATGATTATATTATTGGGATTTTCAAACTCTGGCTTAACATTTCCTCTTCTAATCGTCTTTGGATATTGCTTATAGAATGAGTTGTGTTTTATCGCATCTTCTATAGTAACTATAATAGGCTGCAATTCCTCATATTCTATTTTTACTTTACGAGCCGCTGCTTGCGCTGTGTCTTGATCCTTAGCAACTATAACACCAATCGTTTGTCCTTGACTTATAACTTTTTTACTGGCAAATAGCTCCTCATCGTGAAAAATAGGACCAATCATGTTTTGTTCAGGTGTAATATCTTTAGCTGAAAAGAATGCTACAACGCCTGGTTGGTCTAAGGCATTTTGTGGATCAACCGATATGAGGTTAGCGTGCGCTTTGGTGCTTAACACGAACGCTAAATACAACTCACCGTCTGCAGGAGGCATATCGTCACAATATATTGCCTCACCTGTAGCTTGTTTGAAAGCAGACATATGCGTAATTGGTCTACCGACTGCATCACTTTTCAACTGTTTATCGCCAACTAATTCGAAGTATTGAGAGCTCTTTGGCATCTTTCCATGAAACTGTTCTGCCCCGCTGCTGTGATATGGTTTAATAAGATCTTCGTAAACGTAATCTTTTGACATCTCTTTACCAATAGCTAAATAAGCTTTCAAAAATAAACTCATTGTTAACGCTCTTCTAAACTGTATATTACCGCCTGGGGCTGATGGGTTTAATGGTAACTCCTCTATCAATTTTGCATAAGCTTTTTCTAACATTTCTTCATCCCATTTCATTCCAAATAGTGAATAGCTAGACTTTGTGGCTATTAGAGTTACAGGAGCCATACCACCAAAGGCTATAGTTATATTTTTTATAACATTTGTATTATCTTCAAAAACAACATTAACTGAAGCAGTAACAATAGAAATGTCATCTTCTCTACGCTTGGCCTGTTTATAAGCCTTTACATATTGATATCGAGTTGAATAAGGTATCTCTATAGATAGCAGAATTTCGTTGGCTTTAACTACATTTTTACGATAACCAGTAAAGAAAGTTTCGTCCATGAATACAGATCTATGACCACCCTCTCTGCTGAGCAAATTCAGTTTTACTCTTAAAGACATTAAAATTGGATTTAAATCGGAAATAGGACTCCCAGTCATAATATTTCCGCCAATTGCGGCCACATTTCTTATTTGTTTTCCAGCGAACCAATTTAACATATCTATTATGGTAGTCAAAGTTCGCGTTTTATATCTAGGTAAAGTTTTTATATAATTTTGAAAAGTGTTTTCCATGTCCATGAGTGTTACAGAAGCGCCCACAACTAGTCCCGTTTCGTTTTCAAGAACTGTATTCAATTCTGGTACCAAATTGGGCATAACGATTACAGGATAAATACAATGTTTAAACTTCATTTCAACGCCAACTTCTGTATTACCGACAACTATTTTTGCATTGGGATATTTATCTTTTAGTTCTAACATCGTATCTAAGTCCGTAGGTCTATACCAAAGAGTTTTTACTCCTCTGAACACTAAAAACTGCTCATCGTAAACAGAAGATAATTTCAATTCAGGTGGAAAGATCGGCTCCTGACTGGGATCGTAGGGAATAAAAGCAGACTTATCAAACACATATTCAGTTTCACTGTTGTTATTATTAAATTTACAGCAATCTTTTCCCATGCCACAAACTGTACCATTTGTGTAACCATTAGTACCTCTATTTAAAGAACTACTTGCTAGGCGCTCTGTTTCCCAATCTTCAATAAATGTCTTGTAACCTTCTATAATAGCTCTATAACCTGTACATCTACATAGGTTCCCTTGAAAGGCCACCTCCAAGTCAGTATATTTTATGTTCGGAATACTTCTGATTAAACTGTACATTGACATAACGATACCTGGAGTACAAAACCCACATTGTGAGCCGTGGGCCTGAGCTATTCTCTGTTGAACCGGATGTAACCTCGTTTTAGTTGAACCAATACCTTCTACCGTAGTTACCGCTAAACCGTGCATTGCGCACACTGGTGCTAGACAAGCATTTATTGCTAGATGACTGCAAACAATTTATTAAGGACATATCTCATAACAGAACTTCATTGTTTTATTAGTCACATTAAAAAGATAAGACCTGTGACAATTTACACTAATAGACCGACAAAATTGCACATGTAGGTGCTATTTTCACTAAGCATAAATAGTAAAGGTACATTTCACATAAAAGGATACGCGACTTTTTTCAGTTTTCTGTTGTATTTTGAAATCATGACAGTACAGGCTCCACAGCCTCCCTCTGCGCAGCCCAATTTCGTGCCTGTCAAGCGTAATTTTTTCCGTAGATACCACAATAGTGTCCATTCTGGATCTGGATTAGGCTCTGTTACCTGCAACATAGTAAATAAACGTAGAAGGACTGGTCCCACGGCTAAACCCATTCTTATCGTGAAGCTAATAGATGGATGGACCTAATTAACTCATCTGAATTGTAAAAACTGAAAGATATGTTTGCTGGTTGGATGTGCATACATAAATAGCCTAATCTCAAAATTCAAACGAAAATGTGTCTGTCGGCGGTTTGGGATAGGACGGACTAACCTAACAACACTCAGGCTAACTAGACTAACATGGAAATGTACATACTTATACTTACTACTGACTACTATATACTTACTAACCTATTGAGTAAGAAATATATGTTTATTAACAACTAGTACCTAGTATAGGATTAATTAATTCGTATTCCTAAAGTCTATGCAAAGTCAGTTCCAGATAACCGACACGACAGTGACCATTCATGACTGTCTGGTACTCTCTACAGGTATGAGCAGTAATGTAGCAAAAGGTATTAGGTACTTGTACTAGATAAAGCACTAAAAAACTTGCGAACTAAAATAAACATCATTAACATTAAAATCAATAAGCAAAATACACACGCTGCTATTACCGCATGCATGTTTATATTCCTACTGGACCCAAATATACTCAATATTATAAGATTTCCTTTTAAACTACGACAGAATGTTCCTACTCAATAAATATCTTAACCTATAATTTAAAAAATATTTAAAGATTTGTCATCGTGCAATATATAAAGTAAATTATTTAACACACGAATATAATAACAAGACAACAAGACTTTAAAACAATATACAGTTACAGAATCGAGAATGATCTGTTATTGTTTTCAACAGAACATCTATACACGGAGCATAGGTCAAAGTCAGAGGGTCAGCAGTGGACCCCACTGTAGGTGCGTCCTCGCGCTTAAACGAAATTATGATAAACATGTACATACATAGATAGCATGATGCAATTACTGGCGCTTTTGAAAATCCAATGTTTTAAGGGCACATAGTTGTGTAATATACCAAAACAACATAGGCATTTGAAACGCCTCATATTTGGAATTAAAATGTTATTACTGAACATGTATGAAAAATAACAATTAGGTATTTTATTGTGATGTAATCGAAAAATACAGCGTGAGCCTTAATCGCCTGCATAAGCGACTAAGGCTTAGGTACCTATGTTTTCATCAAAGAACAAATTGCAGGTGAAAAATCCAGCAACTTTACTAATTGTATAATCAGAAGCCTTTGATAGCTCTGCATGATTCAACATTATCTTATGTCTGAAGATCTCAAAACCATTGTAAAATGTCGACAGTACCTAGTACATTACAACTACATATTACTAAGTGGCTTTACTCGATGCCTATTATGTCTCGAGATTCCTGCCTTCAATGTAACGTAGCTAAATATGTGTTTACAGGTTGTCCATGCAGTCTATTATACAAAGAGACAGGCGATGCATCATAACAACAGTACTGAACCATCACTAATTTATTACTGTCTTCGAATAGCGCTCTAAATTAACTGCATTTTATAAATCACGGAAGCAAAGATCTTTATTCTACCAAAGTTCAATATTAGTACATACGTCAGGATGCTGTTAAGGTTTCAGTGTCTTCTAGGGTTATCAGACTGATTATTAAAAATATAGAAAAATGTAATTAACAAAAAATTGAGAAAATAACATTTGAAAATCACTTTAATATCGTATTGCTTACTTGATTTTGTCATTTATCTCTTCAACATCTTCAAATTAATATATTATCACCGTCGTTGTCGTCGTATTGATAAATCTCACCAACTACAACGCACTTCACTATTATCCTAATACCTACTTATTTGAAAACATATATTCTCATATGGTTAATGTACTCGTAACATTTATTGTAACGTTCCTTCTTAATTTCTTATTTCTTCTGAACTTAAACATTAATATTGGATATACATACCTTCTTGCCATTCACGTAGAAAACCAGTTCTGTGAAGATACCAACACTTTCATCTAAGTTGAGAAACCCCATTTTTTGAATTAACGTAATCTTTGCTACAGTTCTTAGTTTTCTTTATAAAATGCAATAATGTACTTCAAACATCGTCCGCCTTACGCCGGCGCACCGAGAGCACTGAACAGTGAAAATTATATACCGTGATAGCCACTTGAAATACGTCAGCGTGTTTAATCGCATAATATTTATCTTGTTTTGCGACTGTGTTCTCAATGTGAACGAGCGATGAGACTTATAAGTATATTTAATATCTGTTATCATATATTTACTGTACTTTATTTCAAAACAATTCAAATAAACGGTTTAATAAACAGCAATGTTATTATCAGAATTTGTCTAATGAAGCATTTTGCACATTCTGTTAGTAACATTAAATTAATAACAGTCTAATATTATCTACTTAAATGTTAACATCAAATATATTGTATTTATTATTGCATAAAAACCAGGCTAATCGGTATGCAGTAGATCCGAATGTGAATATAAATGTAGATGAAGCAACTAGAACCGAGTCATAATAAATGCTAATGAAATAGAACCTCAGAAACATCACCAAAACAGTAACGTGTAGTTGACTGGATAAAATTTTACGATTTTATTGAATTGTACGATTACGATTCATTGGATAAAATTAAATTTACAGTTCAATTTCCAAAGTGAATTTATAATAGGTTCTTTGAAAGAAAATGGTTTACAGCAAAATAATTTTGTGTAAACGTGTAACTCCTATTCAGCTCGTTTACAGTACCTACTGTAGTTGTTATGACTATAAGTACATACTGAAAATAGTACTTATAGTCATATAGTTATAGTATAAGTTATAGTTATAGTCAAAGAAACTTTGTATTTGTAACTATATCAGTTGTTGTGCAAGCCGCCTATTGCGTTTTTCTGGGTATTACAATTATCCTCGTATATTTCATTTTGTCATAAATATGTATTCAAATCCGATTTTTTCTTTGTAGTGTATTTAACGTTGATACGTCATTATCATTACCAATGCCAAAGTAACTTTAGTTCTTTGCAGCATATTATCATCAAAATTCAACATAAGTTATGTACATACATACATAATAAATATGTATCACAATACATAATCCCAACTTATCAAAAAAATTAAAGATATATAAATAAATGATTGTAATAGGTACCTACCTACTAATACATGAAAAAATCCGTTCCACTCACAGTTTCGTAATGTTATGTTCACATCATATCGAAATACACAATAAAATATATTTATACGAGTGCCAGACAGTGCACGACACTGCATTTTCCATCACGGGCCTTTACCAGTCACGTGCGAACCGACAACATCGTGATGACAAGAATATTTAGTAGATTGTAGCACGCACTTGGTGTAAATACTATTAAGATGCCCACAGACTAGGATGCAACTCATGCAACAATGTGTTCAGGAGACGATATAGACAATTTAACAGCAACTAATCAAAACCCACAAATGAATTAGGTACTCTCACTTACTCAATATTCCTCTTAAGTTTTCAATATATAAACTACATAAACGCGACTTTTTCAATATGAAAATATTATCATAATTGTGCAATATAGTATTTAAAAACAGTCATATCTACATATATACTAATACTCGTATTATAAAGCTGAAGAGTTTGTTAGGTTGAACGCGCTAATCTCAGGAACTACTGGTTCCAATTGGAAAATTGTTTTTGTGTTGAATAGTCCATTTATCGAGGGAGACTATAGGCTATGTAACATCACGCTATGACTAATAGGAGTGGAGCAGCAATGACAAATGTTGCAAAAACGGGAAAATATCGATTTCCACGCGTGCGAAACTGCGGACACAGCTAGTCAATAATATGACGAAATAGTTACATTTAGAACGATATAGTTTACAAATCTAAAAAATTTCATACTCTACATTTTTACTAAAACGTATTTTTCCGTGAAAACGAGATATTTTTCGTGAAAAAAAAAGTAGCTCAAGCTCTTCAACTATCTCCATACTAAAAATCAAATCAATCTGTTGCTCCGCTTTTACATAAAAGAAGTACAGACAAACAAACACACTTTCACATTTACAATATTAAGTAAGGATAATTTCCAGAAATCCTGAGTTTTTGAGAGGTTCATTTTCAACAGTGACAATTAAAATTATTTTATTTTCAATTTATATTTCATTTTAATTCATATTTATAACAACAATATTTATAACAATATAATTATAATTTATAAATATATTTATAACAATTTATAACAATTAGAAATATTATTAAGCCACCACGTTCCACGGAATTCCGTTCTTCGTAATGGTTGGTTTGACCTGTAAGAGCAACATCCGAATTTTCGATAAAAAATGTAATAAGACAAATACACGTAAACTAATACCGCGCAAATACTGTTCATTATAATGGTTTTCAAAGCAATATTTAAGTATGTATATGCAAATATAAAACAATTTTTGCAAAGTCTGAAAATATAAGAGAATGATTGCTACTGTAAATAACAGTTAAAATTTTCGTATAATAATTAATCAAATCTAAACGAAGGATTAACGATACGAGATTATTTGATCTCTAAGGTGATATACGTAATATTACCTGTTCTGTGATATTATCTTCACAAGCCATTCTAATACGTGCGCACGTGGCTGGCGCGTCCAAATCGAAATCTATAGACACGCCTGCATCAGAACGCGCTGATATTATAGCTTCCCTTATTGCGAAGAATACTGACGCTGCGAGGAACAACGGAGGTTCGCCGACAGCCTACAGTTACCAAGTGATTAATCGTCATTATAGTTAAAGTTGTATATAAATTTCAAATTACAAGTGACAGTATTATTTCTTTAGAAAATTGAATTGGAATAAAACAGCAAAAAAATTATGATAATCACCTTCGATGAATAAACAGCGCGAGGATTCGGAGCGCCTTTAAGTAATGACACATTAAATTCTTTCGGAATATCAGAAAATCCTGGTATCTTATAGGCGCCGGGTCCCCGAGAAAGCACTTCTCCATTCGGCGAAAACAACATTTCTTCTAAAGTATAAAATCCGTATCCTTGCATGAAAGCCCCTTCAATTTGTCCTATGTCAATAGCTGGATTTAAACTCTCACCAACGTCCATAACGATATCTGTCCTAAGAACTTGATGGTCGCCCGTTAAGCAGTCAATAGTAACTTCAGAACATGCTACGCCATACGTGAAGTATTCATATAAATTTCCGAAATTCGTTTCAGGATTGTATTCAATTTTTGGTGCTGCGTAAAAACCGGTAGCGAAAAGGCATGCACGATCTAAATATGCCGCTAAAACCCAATCTTCCCATATGCCATTAGGTTTATTTTCTTTGTAAGGTTTTAGTCTCTCATTTAAAATATTACACGCATCGATAACGGCCATTCCATACAAATCTGAACTTATGCTTGCAGCTGTAGGCGAACTGTTAGGTACTTTATTTGTGGCCATTTCACTTATATGGATCTTGTTCACATCGATTTCCAAAGCCCTGGATGCAACTTGGATCATTTTGGTAAAAAGCCCTTGTCCCATTTCAATTCCACCAATCGACAGTAGAACAGAGCCATCATTGTATATCAATAATAGTGCTCCTGCTTGCATTAATACGTCGGTCTGAAATGATATACCATATTTCGTTGGAACCAATGCAATGCCTTTCTTTTCCCACCGATTGCGTCTGAAATACAATAAGCTTTATTATTGTCTACAACATCAAGTACTATTAAAAATAAATTAATCTTTTTTATAAAAAAACATACTTATTAAAATCTTCGATGTCTTTTTTCCTTTGCCAGTAATTACAATGAGCAATGCACTCATTCCAGCATCGTTGCAAAGTGCAGTAATTGAGAGTTTGGTTATAGTGAGTGAGATTTCCTTCTTGATACATATTTATACTAACAATCTCTTCATATTGTTTACCTAATACATTTGCCATATTTCTCATCATTACTTCGGCTGCCAACATCGCTTGAGGTGCACCAAAACCTCGGAAGGCTGTATTAGATGGCATATGCGTTTTACAAAGATATCCATTTACTTCCACATTGGTTATGTAATAGCAATTATCCACGTGTGATATTGCTCTTTCCATCATCTGAAATTATAAATGGCATTACGAATTTATATACTTGACCATTATTCTTTTATTAACATTAGTAAAATAATTATGGACACTTACTGAACAAGATATATCCATAGAGTATCCAGCATTAGCATAAATTTCGAATATAGCTCCAACAATTTTTCCGTCATTATTAAAAGCAACTTTGTATTTAATTAAACAGGGATGCCTATAACCTGTTATCTGCATGTCCTCGTCTCTGTCTAGGACTGCTCGAACTGGTTTATTTAGCTTATACGCTGCAATAGCAACAGGCAATGCTATTATTGATGTTCTCGTTTCTTTGCCACCAAAACCACCCCCAATTCTTTTAACTTTAGTTACAACTTTGTGATTCGGTATACGTAAAGCTCCAGCAGCAATTTGCTGTAATAATGAAACAAACAAGTTAAAACATTTCTTTTATATTTACTCCTGATAATAACTCCAGTTGTGATGAATATTGCTTTTGTATAATTGTACTGCATTCCAAAAATATTAATATTGTACATGCAGTTAAAAATGTAAATCAACAATATAAATTTAATGTTCCTTACAGATATTTCAGCCGGATTTTGTGATGTACATATAATTTCTAGCTCATCTTCTTTTCTAATGGCATAGGCAGACATTGTTTCTAAGTAAAAATGTTCTTGAGCCCCGCTTCTTACGTGGCCCTCTAATATGTGATTTGCCTTATAAAACGCATTATTAACGTCACCTTTAACAAGTTTTCTTGGATACCCCGCAAAAAACGATTTTTGTTTAATAGCTTCCTCAATAGTTACAATAACAGGCTGCAATTTTTCATAAGTCACAGTAACCAAATCTTTAGCTTTTTTAGCAATACTTTCTGAAGTGGCAACTATTGCTCCTATAACACAAGCTCGACTAGTCACTACATTTCGAGAAAAAATTTCTTCGTCTTTAATAATTGGCCCCATTTTGTTGCATTCATCTGGTAAATCAGACGCTGACAAAAAAGCCCGCACTCCTGGGTTTGATAAAGCTTTACTTGGATCAATAGCTTCGATCCTCGCATGTGCTTCTGTACTTAATAATAAAGACAAAAAAAGTTCACCTTCAACTGTTGGAGTATCATCACAATATATCGCCTCTCCTGTCGCTTGCTTTAATGCCGACATATGAGGTATTGGCATTCCGACAGTATTGTAGACACCTCTATTATTGTTTACAACTTCATAAAGTTGAGAACTTTTCGGTTCAATAATAGATTCTTCCATTAATCTACAAATGTCTTTACCTTTTAATTTATTAGTACATAGGCCGATATTTTGTAAAATATGGAGATAAAATTTGAAAAATAAACTTAAACTAAGTGATTTCCTATAGTCAACCATACCACCTGGTGCCGATATGTCTAACTGCAATTCTTCATTCAGAGATTCCAATACCAATTTCAAAGTATTTTCGTTCCAAACACGACCTTTAAGTAATTGTGATGATTTATTGGCACATATTGTTGTAGGTCCCATACCTCCATAACATAATTTTGCATCTTTTATCAAATTTGATTCCTTCTGAAATTTAATATTAAAAGCTGCCGTTACAATAGAAATATCGTCATCTCGTCTTCTTGCCTGTTTATATGCTTTTATATACTGCCATTCCTCAGTGAAAGGAATTTCAATAGCGACCACCACCTCATCTTCTTGAAGTGAAACTTTTCTATAGCTTATAAAAAAACTCTCATTTATTATAACTTTCCGTTTTCCACCTTTGGAACTAGACACATGTAGCGTCGCAGAACACGCCATTAATATCGGGTTTAAATCAGATATAGGACTTGCTGTAATTACGTTTCCTGCCAGAGAGGCTACATTACGAACTTGTGTGCCAGCAAACCAATGAAGCATATTTCTTATCTCCACAAATGTTTTTCCAGTTTCACAGTCATCTTGGAACTTTTTCTGCAAAAAGTCAAGTAAATCTGAAAGTGGCACTGCAGCTCCTACCTTGACACCTATATTTGTCACGGTTAATGTATTCATTTCTTGAATTAATGATGGGGAAAGTAATACTGGATACTGTTTGTTTTTATATTTCATTTCTACGCCGATCTCCGTATTGCCTGCAACGATTTTACTACCTTTCAATTCGGACTTCAATAATAACAGTTCATCCAGAGTTTTGGGTCGAATCCAAATACAATTTGCACCCTTATAAAGAATATAACTATCTCTATAATGCTGGTTTAAAGTTAATTCAGGTGGAAATATTGGTTCTTGTGTGGGACTGTAGGGCTTAAATGTAGATTCCTCAAATAGAGTCGCTTCCTTTTTATCGTTACCATTCATTAACCGACAACAATTATCGCCCATAGGGCAGGCATTGCGATTGTTATTTCCATTTCCACTCCAAGCATCCATAAACGTTTTAAATCCCTCTAGAATTGGTCTATAACCAGTGCATCTACAAAGATTTCCTTGTAATGCAGTTTCTATATCAGGATAGCTAATTTGAATTTTATTTCTGACCAAAGTATACATAGACATAACGATTCCCGGCGTACAGAAACCACATTGAGACCCGTGAGCTTTAACTATTCTTTCTTGGACTGGATGTAAATTATCATTTGATGATCCAATCCCTTCTATTGTAGTTACGGCTAACCCGTGCATCGCGCATAATGGTGTTAAACAGGCATTCAATGCTATGTGTCTGATTAATTAGAATTAAGGTCATTAATATCGAAGTCAATTAGATCTCAATAATTGAGTAGATATAACGAAACAAATGAGCATTCAGATGATCATTTCTTATGTGGTTCCAATCTACTAATATCAATGTTATCTTGAACCGGAACTTAATTTATACTATCAACTGGTAAAGTTCGTGCTAGCGCTAGTGTATTCGAACTGCAGGTTACAGAATGCGTAACTATGTCAAATTTAGATTAGGAATTCGAACTCTACGCAGATTGCTTCGCTGATACTACGTCGAACGGAATCAATATCGCAAGCGTCATAATGTGTACAGAAGTGTAATGATAGCCTTCCGCAGTCCAAGAATATTATAATATAATATATAATATGTAGGTATTAAGTTTACAAAATGTAAAGCGTTCGCTGATAAGACTATTGCAATGTAAAATGAATGAAAAAAATCTTATACTACATAAATCTTTGAAAAACGTGCTATTTAATGTATCATAATGTTTGTTACCTATAAAGCCTATTAAAATTCAATAAGCATTAGATCATAATTGTTCATTAGTGTAATACCTATTAACATTCTCAGAAAAAATATTTCATGTGTCTACCTCTTTTTGTTTTATTTTCAAAAAACAAAACATCACATATTAATTTAAAACATCACATATATGCCTATCGCTACTAAAGATTTGAATGAGTTAGTAAATGTTTAATTAAGATATCTTTGTAAACACGATAATTGTAACCAGTTTGGATACATAGAATAGAATCCTCTATTCAATTTCATACGAACAAAATTGATGTCAGTTGTGTAACCGAATGGTAAAACGCGTTATAGAATTACACTTAAGACAATTCTAAAAGGATACTTGATTCGGTCCTCTCTCTTGAGGTAAAATGATACCATGACGGTACACGCGCCACAGCCGCCTTCTCCGCAGCCATACTTAGTCCCTGTTAAGTGCAGCTTTTTACGTAAATACCACAGTAATGTCCATTCAGGGTCTGGACTGCGTTCTATTACCTGAAATTTTATAAAATAAATAATAAATAAATAAATAATAAAATTTATTTATTTATTTAGACACTTTAGCAATATAGGTACATGCAAATTAAAAATAGGTAATAAAAATTATTCAGTTTCCATATGTCTAAGTCTACCTCTAAAATTGCTTTTAGTTTCAGTTTTTAAGTCTGGCAAAATTGTTACCAATGTTTTTATTTCAATATTTACAATGTTAAAGTTATAACAATATCCGTGTCACTATCCGAATTGTCTCTTATGCCGTTTAAAAACAGGTCTCTAGGTACACAAGGTCTGCATAAAATTTACAATTATATACATAAACAAATTTACATATTCTGCTAGGAGCAGTTTATCATGAATTTATAAACACGATTTATTAAACACTACCTTCCTACCTATTTACTTAAAAATAACCTATACAATATTATGTAATATATTTATGATATTAAGGTTAATAGATATATAATTGAACTATTATTTTATTAACTAGTAGTATTGACCATAAAGACAAAAACACATTTTTTTTATATAATAGGTTTATATATAAAATATAAGATTTAATACTTATGATAACTGTGCACTAGACAAATTCAGAAATTCACAAAATGTACCTACCTACTTCTTACTTATTTAAATTTTCATTTGTGTATGCAATAGATATTAGGCTACTATGTAAACTCAAACTAGAATGTACTCAATTATATCTCCACCTCTCCCCTTACCTTTTTTCCATTGACAAAAAATACCAGTTCGGTATCTACGTCACTAGGTTTCAATTGTTGAATGTTATCCATAATTCGACTCTCCATTGTTTGGCATAAGGCGTACGTTCACAAGCAGACTGTAATTTAACTCCACAGTTAAATAATAACCCACAAAAATTATGGCACGTGTTATTACAGCAAATGTCGCCAGCTGACTGACTGCCAGAGGCGAGCTGTTTATATTGTATATCTCATTACTTTAAGAGAAGTAGTATGTGATTGTATCTTTAGTATCTTATTCGCTCTATAAAGCTATGCCTACGATCCCGTCAACAACAACTTAAATATACCTATAACGTCTAAAGAAACGCAACTGAATATTTTTGATGTACTTACGAGTATGTATGTAGAATATGTCTTTGTATTAAACTGTATTAATTGAGTGGTCAAGTCACTTCCAGTAATTAAATGGCTATTAAATAGAAAAAATTAAAAGATGCTTCATTCGCTACATTCTAATGTAAAACGTCTTGAAGCAATTACTGTCAGACATGATAAGAAACGAGATATTTCAATACAGCTCCCGGGACTGGCGGAAACTGAACACAGAAACGTACCGGGTAGTTGGCATGAGATTTATTCCTTCGACAATTATAATTTTTGATTGGTTCCTATGTTGACTAAATAAGGATATCAGGCCGTTACACTTGATAATTCACTGTGTAATAATTGGGCCATTGTACTCTAAAACCTGTAATACATTGCGTTGATTCGTAATATCCACGAGAATATCAGATCTACTGATTTACAAGATTTACAAGATTAATCTCAGGAACTACCGATTCGAAATGAAAAATTACTTTTATCTTGAATAGTCCATTTATCGAGGAAGGCTATAGGCTATATAACATCACGCTATGACTAATAGCAGTGGAGCAGCAGTGATGTTGCAGAAACGGGAAAATATTTCTGTTATTTAGAGCTTTCCTTGCGTACGCTTCGTAAACCAGCAGAGATACACTAAAGTAATGAACTAGAGAATTGTAGATCTAAAAAAATACTAGTGAAAAGTCCGTGATAGCATATATCTATCTCTTATGGTTAACTCACAATAACTCCTTTTATGTCCAAAATTTCAATTAAAAATATTACATTATTTTCGGGGCTATTTTCTTCTAATCGGTATTAATCCTTATCTAAATAAATACGTTCGTTACCGTCGCCATTTAATATAGATCAAAATTGTTTTTTACAACATATAAATCGGATAAATACTTTAGGAGATATTATAGATTTAAGCCACCGAAAAAATATCTCCGCGGGCCAGCGGTTTTTTCATGACATGCCGTGCCGACGTCCGTGTCGCGCCTCTTCTCTCTCTGTTTGGCTGGGCTATAATCTCTGGAACGGCTAAACAGATTTTGATGGGAGTTTCACTGGAAGATAGAGGAGGTTGTGGAGCATGTGTAGAATTCGGAGTCGGCATTTACGTGGGAAAAACTTTGTGACATATTGATTTCCAGGCGGGCGAATCCGCGGCAACAGCTTGTTTTAAAATGTAATGACATTATTAGTAAACAGACATTATGTGACAATTTCAGAATGGTGTAACAATGTTCAAACCACTTTTATATATCTACATATTTCATGAATACATGTTTTACATACATACACAGCCATTTTCTTAAATTTTCTCAAACTAAAATTGTACAATCATTTGGATAGGTGGACGTAGCGTATTTTAATAGCGTATTTTAGTAAGGCTTTTGATACTGTTGACAACAATCTATGTACTCCTCCGTAAGTTCTGCTGGATTTACCCCCGCTTTACTACAATTTTTCTCCTGCTACCTCTGTGATCGGAGGCAATATGTGCAGTACAAATTTGAACCTATTTGTGGCAACGCCTGCTGTATTTCGCACGGCGGCAGAAAGATACGCTCAGACATTGTAAACACATTGGAGTTTAATCTGTAATGTTTGCATATATATGTCATGTGTAAATAAATAAATAAATTACTAAAAACACTAACATCAGAATTCACTGCTAATTGGCCTTTTAAATGTTTATGCATGAATAAAAAAATACATTTTATTATTTTACAAATTTACATTTTATTATTTAACAAATTATTGATTTTTAGCAGCTAAAAAAATCATACCTACAATTAATATTTATATTTTACATAATTAACTATTTATACTAAACACAACTGATTTATGCAGATTTTAATACACCTCTTTCCTCTAATTCTTTTTCCATAGCAGTTCCTTCATATCTCATCTTATCTTTTAGTGTTTCTTGAAGTAATTGTGCATCAAACTTCTGTCTGGACCATTGCACTCTACAATATGACCAATAGAGTAATGTTGAAATACTGAAGGTCCCCACTGCAATATGTTGTGACAGCATTGGTTTAGATGTTTTTATAAAAGACGCTAGACCAGCACCAATCCCAATTGCTACTCCATTCATAAAACTTTCCCGAAAACATGGTATTTTTGATACATCACGACCAAAAATGACGAGGCCCTAAAAATGAAGCATGTTGATTAAGTGCTAACATAAACATTAATATTATAGTCCCCATGTTCTAAATAGTTTGAACTTTTTATGTGCAAACAAGTATTGTTCTATAAGCACAAATTAATAAGGCCTGGAGGCCATACTTGCTTGTCTATGTTATACGTGAGACGGAGGTTTAGGTAAGAGGAGAACATTATATTAGAAGTCATTAACAACCCCGAAAGTCTCCTACCAGATTTACTGACTATGTGCTAACAAAAATAGTTGGCAACCTCAAATGCATGTTATGAGACATCTCTAATATTCCCTCACACACATATATGACTATAATTTTTTAATTTCACATATCGTTTGTTACTCTACTAACTTTAGCTGTCTGGAAAATAGTTCATGTCAATGGTAAATTTAAGTAATTATTCATCATTAAAATAAAACTGACATTGGATACCATTTGATTAATTTGACTTATTGATTTTGAAAATCTGTTCAAACTATTTCAAGCAAAAGCCTTAAGCGGAAGTATTTAATCGTTACTGCTTAAAAATGTAATTTAAAACTAGCAGACTTCTTGTTCATTTGGGAAATTATGACAATTGTAGTTATTTACCTGTTTCTCATCTTCATCTTCCTCCAATAAGCCTTTCACAACGGTATCCATTTTTAAAAGTTTATGGTTGCAACTGAATTTTATTAGGACTTATTCAGTAAAAACACTTTTTTCCATGAAAAATATAATTTGTCATTCGTAACTTTTCTCAGGTTATATTTTTCTCTCGGTCAGTCCCGGTGTGTTTCTCAATAAGTAAATGTGTAGATGCTGTGTGACACACAACACAATGTGCGTATAATCTGTAATCTGTATCTCTTAGTATTTATATAACACTTTACAGGGGGGGGACACTTCCATACAAATGATGTTTGTAAAATTGAGCTGCGCCATCTGTTCTTTGTATCGGGAAAAAA
>DWGJ01001499.1:0-19620 GCA_018246895.1 Aspitha aspitha aspitha
CGTGGCCGAGCGGTCTAAGGCGCTGGTTTAAGGCACCAGTCTCTTCGGAGGCGTGGGTTCGAATCCCACCGCTGCCATTATATGCACATTCCGTAAATTTTTATTTTATACACTAAAATGATATTTTATTTGTTCATTTATTTTATTTTTTTAGTGTTTTTATCAGTTCAAGTTAGTTGAAACCTGGCAAACTCTCTTCCTTTTTCAAAAGAGTACTGGGAGATTTTTTGTTCCGACCTACCACAACCCGAGGGACACCAATATAAAATTATTTGAACTTCAGTTTTAATGACAAATCTATGTATTTTATTGTATGCCAATTTTTTAAATAAACAGTAACAATTTGTCGTATTATTCAACATAAAATATGTAATAATCATTATCATCAATAACATAACGAAAGTCGGATAACATAAATTTTTTTCTAAATATTTTTATTTTTAGTTTGGCAACCCTACTTATAAGGCCAGAACCATGACTAAATTATCAATATTGAGTTCACGCCGGGTATAATCATATTTTTAACGTATGGTCGTTATTCAATTGACGTCATTCAATTGTTATATATACTTTTTTTTATTTTAAAACATTACTTGTGTATTCGTGCTTAATTAAGCGTGAATATTTAAAATCTAATGACGCAGGCCATTATAATTCTGCCAGTCAATTTAAATTATTGAAAAATCTACCTTTTCCAAAAATAAAACTTAACAAAATAAATTTACTAGTAAAATTTTACATTATACGGAAAATTGTAATAAAAAATTGTGGGCGTTATTTTGTTATATCACTTTCTATTGATATTTAGATGATAAAAGAAAATAATTTTCAATTAAAAAAATCTTTGTAAATTGTTAACAACTAGCTTTTAATTTCGTTTTAAATTACTGTTTTTTTCAATTTGCTCCTTATTAATAACATAGTACATAAAAATATCAATAATAGGTATATACCCATATAAATAATTCCGCAATAGTACCTCCACATAGTTTATCAATACAATAAAAATCAATAAAAAAAATAATTAATTTCTTTCGGCAACCGCTTTTCAGATTAATTTGTAAGATTTACAGTGTTTAAATTTTGTTAAATAATTTAAGTTCCTTTTTTGCAAAATATTAGCACGGAGCCTCTCTTTCGTATATTGAATTCTCAATTAAATTTTCTCTCAAATTCTCAATTTTATTAAGTTTATCTTACACGCATACTTTTATAGCTCCAATTAATTATACAACTGTTTTGAATTTGAATAATTTTAAATGTGTTAAAATCACTTAAAAGTAGATACAGATAATTGCATATTATATTTCAATTATAGAATAAAACTCATTACGATAACATGAAAAAAAGTAGGACAATCTGTGCAACAATAATAGCATGCAGAGCACTTTCACACGTAGGCATTTAAGTCTACAAGATCATGGCGTAACGTGCGGAGCTCAAACGTCACGTTTTTAATAAACATAAGAGAATTGTACCACACATTATCTCCTATGAAAGTGATCATTATCAATTATGTAATCATTTACGTTGGGTGAACTAGCGACGTAGTATAAGATTTTTAGGTTATGAAATTACAAAAAAGTTATAAACAATTTATTCGATGTAACAACTATATGCAATGGCATATAGTTGAATCACATCACCACGCTACTCCAGTTGCGAATGATATCTACATATATAACTACAATGGGAGCCTAAAAAGGTGGCAGTCAATCAAACAGGAATCGACAATCCTTGTGCCAAATAGGACTGCTACAAAAACGTACCTAAGATAGATTTTTAAACAACACCACACAGATAAATAATCACCCATACAAAATAAGCTCAAACGCAGTATAGGGCAGCAAGAAACACCAACTGCAGAAATCGATCAGTTGAAGCATTCCAATAAAATTTCTAGCTCACAAAACATGTAGGAAAATTATGTTTAAACAAAGAGAGAGGTTATATTTGCGTGGCCTTGACCTTTGGATCGCTAGTCGTCTGTTATTTAAATTTTATGTAATAAAAGCGAATACGCTTTTTTTGTCATGCACAGTCCATCTTAGAACACATCTACATTTCCAGCCAGTAGGAATCATGGCCGAAATGTCGCCTGTCGCATAACAAAAAAACGCGGGACGCTTAGACTTGCCTCTTTGAAACTGACGTAAAACGTTATTTGACAGATGTGTGAGAGAGAGATAGAGATACAACAACTGTGTCTCCGTTTTATATTTACTACAAATCCATGATTTTATTTACAATTAAAAGGAAATTAGGATAGAATTAATTAACAAAATTAACAATATCACTCTTTTCACAGACTCTTTTCACAGTTACCGATGATATTCGAGTTTAAAAATTAAGGAGAACTGTCTTTCATGGAGGGTACTTTTATCTTATTTGAGAAAAAAGATAATAAAATCAAAATCGGTCCACATTAGACGAGTACATTACGTAACACACACAAAAATAAGGTCTCTTTATTATTTATTTCTTCCTTGATTTTCTTTTATTCTGCTGTATGTTTCTGTGGTTGGTTGAATAAAAGTGTTCTTATTCTTGGGTTAAAATTTTCCATGAAATTAATAATAAACGTTAATCATCCCAGTAATCAAATTTAGTTATCATGCTTGTGTTGTACAAAACAGCATTAATTAGGTGTCACTAAACATGACTACGTCTTACTAAATTCCCTAACCTTACCTTTGAATGCAGGAAACCTATTTCTTATATTTTTCTAACAATAGGTAAGTAGGTAGAACCGTTTATTAGAGAATTAGTTTATATTTAAAAACGAAAACTAGGTATGGACCATGCAGTAAAACAAAATATTTCACATATAAGACATGTTTAAATTACCGCTCTTAAAATATCAGCTTTAAATAAATAAGTAGCATAATCATGCGTTGGCTTATTTTAATTTCCAACCAAATCAATTTGACCTAGAAATTTCATTTAATATTTAGAACTATGTATAACAAAAAGATATCTTGAAAAAGTAGTAAGCAAAATTAGAATTATTCATTAAAGTTTCCGATGAATTCAATTTGAATAGATACTTTGAATGATATCGATCGACTGTCTACTAAAAGGTCAAAATGGATTGCATGCGTTAAAGAAAATTATTGTGCAATAAACGATAGTATTGACACACACTTTAGTTATAATGCGTCCACATTTGTTAATTTTCATTAATACATACTTGCATATTCATTAAAGAAATTGTAAAACTGCATCCAATTGCAATTTTCCATGCAGACATTGTACAGTTTATTAATGTTAACTATAACATACGCAAGTGGAATGACTATTCAAGCGAAAACCATTTAAAAAGAAACATAATACGTAGATAAGGTTGAAACGATAAGTTGATGACATAAGTCGATGACAAAAATGAGTGCATATTAGACATTGCACCAGAAATATCAATGAAGAGTTGTCCACCATACTAATATTAAGTAATGATTTAATATCACAATAACGTCTCAGACACGTGTCGTTGCGTAAAAAGGGGATTATGCACGCGAAGGCTTAGCTCTATCGATTCCCGTATAAAAGTTCCCTGTAACGCTTCACCGGAATATTCCAAACGCAAGAACCGCTAAGAAATGCAAAAACGGGAATTAAAAAAAAATCAATTTCATTCTACACACAACAATCACTACACACTTCTATAGAAAGCACATTCCGGAGAGGCATTCCACCGGTCCAAAACAATAAAACCATAGCACTAGAAAACTATGCGATCTAAGTCACTATTCCACCACGATATTACGCACTCACCATCACATGGCTGAAATTATCACTTCCGTCCGCGCTGTACGAAAGCTGACGTCAAACTGGCGTTCGTCTACGAATTTCGAAGATGCAGACGTTCGATTTTTGAAAACAGCTGAGTCTACTCTAACTTGACCTACCCCCGACACTTTCCCTCACATTGCCGCGTACAGAGGGGCGGGAATACGGCTCCATGTGAAGTGGACAACTCGACTGGCCTTTAACAGAGAGGTCAATTGAAATTTCAAGAAAATATCTAACCTCACAGATTAGGACGACGTAAAATTAGCGTGACTCTTGCAATATTGAGAAAGCACTGTAATTGAGTCGACTTTTGTGCAATCGTTTGTGGTTATTTGCAGCGGCTTGACGCCATTTTTGTTGGATCGTGCTTTGAAGTTGCTGAAGGATTTGGTGCGCATGCGTTAGTTTGACGGTAAGGGGTTGACAGCTCGTGGGTCTGAATGAGCCCCCCACCTCAGTCGCGTTTCAATATTACCTACGCAGATAGATTTTTTATTCGAGAACATGCATTGCCTCTTGGCTCACGTTTAATACTTGGATTGTTTATGGATTGTTTATGGATCGGATGCTCGCCGTGTAATTACAATTGCGGTGACATTGAGGGAATTTAATCTCGTAATGTCTCATATTAGCGACTACACGTGTGTGCGATACATACATGACTCTACACGATCAGGAATAGATAGACAATTAACTTCTGCTTTACAATTGCGTTTAGGTACTGTCTACTTGCTATGCTTATGGTATTGTACTTGTATGGTATTCTAAAGCGGCACATTCGTGATTTTTTTTTATTTTAAATTATAAAGTGACTGTGGCACTTTCGGGAACTACGATCTAGCCTAGTTAAGAATAATAAGTAGGTTGTTTATAACTTAATCTTATATTTCATTCGTGAATGAAAGTGTAGTCGAAACAGTCGATTTCCCAAATATGTTTTGTTTACGTTTGAAACATGTAGAAATTTCCATTTCTTTATTTGAAATATTGTCATTGAATTGGAATCGCAAAAAGTGACAATTATGGAAAAAAAAGTTTCCTGATTAATTAACGCTGGCCAGGTTCATATACCTAAAATGTTTTGGTTTGGAAATGATCTAATAACCTATTATTACCGGTACCGTTTTACAATTAAAATTTTAAATATCACTTGCTATTACGGTGGAGGAAAAACATCGTGAGAAAACCTGCACACCTTAGAGATGTTATAAAGTATACAATATTTTCTGAAGTGTGTGAAGTCTACCAATCCGCACTAGGCCCGCGTGGTAGACTATGGCCTAAATCCCTCTCACTATGATAGGAGACCCGGTCCAGCAGTGGAACAAAAAAAAGGTCGAACAACAACAACAACAACAACTGGTACCGTTGGATGTCCAGTTTGATGAGTAATAAACATCAAACGATGAGTTGTACCAGCTCAGTGCGATGTTGCGTAGCTCTTTAGTCTTAGACGCGATTCAAATACCGGAATGTATTGACCTTTTACTGAGCGAATTAGACAGCTCTCAATTAATTGTTCTTATTATTATACCATTTGAAGGAATATCGTGAGGAAACCTGCACACCTTAGAGATGTTATTTTATGTATGAAGTATGAAGTCAATCAACGAGATACCAATCCGCAGTTGGCCAGAATAGTTGACTAATGCCCAAAACCATCTCGCTATCAGAAATCTGTATCTAGCAGGGGAATCATAAAAGTGTCGATAAAAAATTATACCACCATCAAAGCCATAACGGGATAGGTAAAGCCACTCCATTGTAGGTAATTATGTAATTAAAAAAATAAAATATGTTTGAAATAAGTATATGTGAAATTCAAAAATTTATCTATTTAGCTATACGAGTATATATATACGTAATAAGACGAATATTCGTCATAATTCACAAGTTGGATTTAAAAAGTTACGCGTAAGTAATGAATGCAAAATCACTTATTTGTTCTAATATAGAGATAATATACAGTAATATTATCATATTTGAATATGATGTTTATATCACTAACATTTGATAGACCAATAAATATTTTTTTGTAATTATTTGCATTGATTTTATCATCTAATACGATTTACTTTCAAATACTGAACGATAAGAATTAGAGGATTTTAATAAAAATCAAGGTTATATACCTTTGAATACTAATGTATCACAAAAACAATGTAGGAAAACCTGTTTCTGATAATCAAATAAAAAGAAAATTTAATGAGTTCAACGTGGGTGCAACTTTAATTATTACAATAATCCTTAGTATTGCAATATGTACATACAAATTCGATAAAATTAAGGTGTAAATAGAAGCTTGTAGGATCAAACTTGCCGGTTGTTTCGGCCTAAAGAAAAAAAAAGTAATGAAACGATAATAAAGAATAATAAATTCTCCAGACAACCTTTCCTTTCCCCTCACGCAGACGAATCGGCGACTCCCCAAAATTTAGGGGTTCTTGACCGTCGCGTCTGGGAAACTACGCATTGTGATACCGATCCATTATCCAAACGAGTTATTCTTTGGATAATCATTAAATCATTATAAATCATTGTTATAAAATTATCATTATCAACATACAAATCGATAAAATGAAAGTCCAATATATTTAAAATAAGTTATAAAGCATTCTGAGGAATTTCCATCTTAAATATAAGCACAACTTCAAATACAATTTTTGAGTATTGTATAATGACATCGACAATTTTTTTAACACTAGCTGTGCCCGCAGCTTCGCCCGCGTGCAAATTCATACTTACATTCCCGTTTTGGCCAACATTTGTCGTTGCTGCTGCTACTGTGTGCTGCTCCACTCCTATTAGTCATACCGTGATGTTATATATATGGACTATTCAACACAATACATATATTTTGCAAGGTCGTTATCCCTCCTGTCTTTGCCCTTAGCAGAGAACGATAGTAAGCTGTAATGAACACTAGACGGTTCGTAACTCAGTATTTTGAGGGCAAATTGAAATTTCTCACGTGCAATGTTCCCAGACCCTTAAACCGGTACATAACTCATTCTTTACCCTAAATTGCGGTGATAAATTGAGGCAGGCGTCGGAAATAAGAAAACAAAGAACAAACAATACATTTAAAAATATTGCCTGTCTGTTTTTTCCGGATAATCTCTGAAACGGCTGAACCGATCTCGACGAGACTGGCAGATAGCTGATGTTATGAGACGGATTAGTTTTATGTGTAATGTTGTATTTCATAGCAACTTCATGCGGGTGAATCCGCGGACAAAGCAGCTCTCTTAAATATAATTAATCTGCATTTTTTGTATCTAAAAGCCACATTCATTAATATAATTAATATTTATATCCACATTCTTAATTAAGTCGTAGTTTTTATAGTTTATAATCGTATAAAATTATATTTTAGAAAATTCTACATTGCTAGCCATACACTCGGCAGAAGGTATTTGATTCTGGAATCGAAATTTTCTGCTATTTAACAGAAGTCGAAGTCGCAGTCGAAGCTCGTACGAACGAAAGATAAGTATCGGAAATTAATTGAAAATATTTGTAAGTTAGTACTTTCACTTAAAACAGATTGATGAAAAAATGTTACCAGGTTAAACAAAATCATACGATCACTGAAAAAACCAAGCAACCATACTTAAAACGCGACAGAATTTTACATCTAAACTATATAGGTACAACGCAAATATTTTTGACCGTTCAGCGTTTAGCAGGCATTATACTTTATACTTTACTAGCTGTATCCGCAGTTTCGCCCGCGTGGAAAACAATATTCTTTCGTTTTTGCAACATTTGTCGTTGCTGCTCCACTCCTATTAGTCATAGCGAGATGTTATATAGCCTATAGCATTCCTCAATAAATGGACTATTTAACACAAATTTAATTTTCCAATCCGATCCAGTAGTTCCTGAGATTAGCGCGTTCAATCAAACGTACTCTTCATCTTTATAATATAAGTATAGATTTGCGGCGTTAACTTTATATATATTTTATTTGAGGTTGAAACAATAAGTCAAAACCGAAATCCCAAATCAACACAAACATATTGCGCGAATTAAAAACGATTAAACATGAGCCCTATAGTCAAAACACAGCTTGATCCACATCGAAATATAAAAACCACACTACCGGTCTAGTCTAGTCATCCTTATCAAACAGTTCACCGAAACGACAATCGTATCAACGAAGAACTCAAAGATAATATTGTTATGATCGTTAACCTAGATTGGTTACTGGAGTGTCCACTCGTTACTTGCGCAACTTGACAAATGAAAGGCGTAAATTTTACACCGTGAAGGTTCGTGGTTGCGCATAAAAGGAGAAACTTGAAAGCGCAAGGTACCTACCTACTCAGATCCACGAACGACTAGGGTACGTTCTCGATTCGTAGGATCGCCAACGCCTTATTTGGCTACAACCCGCCAACTATTCCCGATGCTTACAAGTTGGATGCATTCATGAGCAAAATATAGAACAATATACATAAATAGATAAGGGTCTTCGTAAGCTAATTTAATGTTTCACCAGCAGATAGCAGGTTTCAGAATCGTTAGAAACGTATTCAGCAAAAATCGCGATCATGTAACCATGTGTAAGTATTAAATAACCAAACTGAAAACTGTGATAAGTAAAATCTGTTAAACCCGAGATTAATTGCAATAAGCTGAATAAGTTCCAATTTTAATCAGTCACCCGTCAATCACTATCGAAATTATTGCTTTACTGATACTTCTATAGTCTACCGAACTAACACCTTCAAACGTTATCATCAAATTTACAAGTTAAATAAATAAATGAAATTATTCCGACCGTGGTTTGTTTGTTGCAAAACCACTGCAATACCTTGCAAAGGCAGCTAAGTTACAAGTAGGCATTTAGAAAAAGTAATCAAACTTTCAGACCTCGTAAAGTACTTGAACTCATTCAGATCTTGATTGAAAATTTGAGGTTAATGGACCGTTCGAAAAAACTACATCTGCAATAATAATATAAACTTCAGTGTATACCTATCTATCCAATTGTTATCAGTGAAAATTTTTTTAAAGCTTCTTACAAATCCTGAAAATAATGCTATACTGTTTTTGTGATAATGATTATTTTTTTTCTTATTTTAATCTGTGCCCGCCCAATGACATATTCGGCCGTACGTGGTTGAATTAAAAAAAAAATTGTTTGGGGCCCACATGGCGACCAGAAACAACTAGTTTCAAGCAATTTCATTGATACTAACTCGCCGGTTTTATTTATGAAATATTTCAAATGCTTTTGTATACTTATCATTGTCTCTCACAAATAAGTGGATTTTAATTTTTGATAATTGACTACCTACTCGTATATATGCAAGCCGAGGATAATTTGAGTGGTTGTAGTTTTGCTTTAAGAATTTTTAGTATATTAATTGATAACAGTTTCTTACTGTACATGGACCGGACATTTAGAGAGCTTATTCTGTGGACAAATTGATGCGACATCATTAATATGACTGGGTCAAATCTACAATTAGTGAAAAGATGAACTCTATTTAATTTGTTAATTAAGCGGTCATTTGAGTAGATCGTAGCAATTCCCTTTTTATTAATTACGTTTTTCAACCATAAGGACCCTTACAAAACCCGATTAAGAATTTATAAAAATAGTAACAATTTTACATCATGAAATTATATATTTTACCTTGCGTTATTATAGTTTAATTTAACTCCTATAGATGTATTTTCTCAGTAAGTGAATTATATAAATTCTTATGAGAAATAAAGATCTTAAACCATAATTAACCGAATTGTTGTTTATGTTATGTATCTATACTAGTAGTACAATACACTATACATCTTTCAACCTTACAATTTTAATATATTTGCATCTAAAGTTATAATTACTCAACAGATCCATGGAGTTCTGACAGCGATCTGTCCGATATATCGCCTGTGGAAGATGAATACGCGAAAGTCGATAAATCCGACCGGCGGCAGCGCGAGGCTCCCGACATTGGTGACGTCACCGCTACCACCGCTAGCGACGTGAAGCCCGGCACCAACGTCGCGACCACAGTGTCGGCGCATACGAACGTGACGACGCAACCGACTGTGACGTCACAAGTGCATGTAACAACAACGCAGTCGCACGCCGTCATGGTTACGACTACGCAAGTGTCAGCGGCCCCCAGTGCGATCAGCCATACCCCGGTTGCGACTGTCATGCCTACTGCTGTTACGGATACTGTGTAAGTCAATCTTTATTAATATTATTTAGGTTGTTCAAATGATTGGAAAATTTCAAAATAACTAATCTCAAGGGTCAGGGTTAATGAGATGTTTTTATTACAGCCAAAAAATAAACGCTTCGTTGCTATGAATACTAAATCGAATATCCAATTCCATAGATAAACAATTTCAAACCCAACCATTAAAATTGGTTACTAATCGATTGTTAGGAGTTCATCATTAAGCGCGCCAGAAGTGCCAATCCGGGGCGTGGGCGCCGACGGAAGCGGCAGCGGCGGCAGCGGCAGCGGTAACAACAGCAACGGCGGCAACGTGTTGGTAGGCGCGTCGCGGGAGCTGGACGCGGCCGTGCCGCGCGGCGCGCTGCTCGACAACTCTGCGCACCGCGCGCGCACCGACTTGGCGCGCCACCGCCACCACGCCGCGCATCACCCGCACCACCCGCCGCACTCGCCGCACTCGCCGCACTCGCTCAGCAACGCCAGCTCGGTGAGCCGCTTGCCACCGCGCTCGCACTACCTCGGCCCACCTCGACCAAACCACCCCAGTAGTCATATCTCTCCCGGCATTTGCCACCATTCCTACAAAGTCCGGTGATGGTCTCTTCTTTATCTTAAGGTAGCATTACTGAACGTAGTGGATATCGTTACTATCTTGCTTAGCTTTGCTTCTTAAATTACTGGACGAAAAATAATAATACTTGTCACAAGGATACTTTGAATAATGTAAATATACAATAATTATAATTTAATGACTACATTGTACATATATGTATAATATATACAGGGACACTACATTAGCTTAAATATTATTATCCCTGACTTGACATAGTGTCTAGCATTCTAGTAGCAATATATCATCATCATTTATAATATAATAGTAAAATACAAGGCAGAATAAAATGGTATTATTTACACGTTGAAGAATACTTGAAATAAAAGCCCGTAAGATATGTATCAGTTCTTCTTGCATTAATGCATGTAGGATTCTTTAGAATTCAATTATGTTTTTAGCAAAAAAGGTACTGATTGAAAGACAGGAATATGACTTTATAATAGTATGGGTTTATATTTGTGCCTAAAAAAAATTGCCCGACTATGATAGCTAATCTTACAATAAGTAAAAGGTTATAAAATGTAATTTTATTATTTGTATGTTAACAGTACGATGGCTTAGATGACTCTTATAATGACTCGGCGGACGAGTCGCTCAGTGAGTCAACATCGGGGGCGCCCGGACACAGCGGGCATCACACGGTGAGTCTATGGCGCGAATACGCTCACGGCATAAGGAAAATCGTCTAAGGCTCGAGATCTAAATACATTATCTCTCTTAAGTATATGATAAGCATGTTAGATATTTCATTATTGTTTCTTTTTCGTCGTCCATGTTTATGAGTTATTCGTATGGATTTTCTTTTTTTTTTCAAGTTTGTTGTGTTAATCTGTTAGTTATAAAAAATAAATCAACATTGTTACGAAATAAACCTTTGGTATAAAATAATTCTAATTGTAGCTTCTCAGGTGTATAATTAAATTTGTAAAGAATAAGTCAACCGGCTCGTCGATTTTATTTTAACTATGTATTTACTTCGGTCAAATTCACGACACATTTGGCTGAGCTTTCGTTTTGTGTAACCCATGACACATCAGTCAGTATCAGTATGTGGCGTAAGGCGCGGCGCCGTACTTTGGGCCGTCGAAGTATCGTTCGGCAGATGTGTGGCAGATTGTAAGTTTATAATGTGATAACATGAAACGCGTTACAGCAACGAGACACTCGACAGAGTTGCGGCAGCTCCGTGGGCAGCGCCGCCGACGACGGCGTGTACTCGCGCGACCATCGCCATCATCCTCTATCAGGTATTCGTCAAAATATCCCCATTATTTAACTACCACTCCCATCAATCGTTAATATCGTACATTGCATTGTGTTAACATTAAGTAATTAATCTGTCAATATGCATTTAACATAAGCTTTGAAAAGTGTCTTTGTCGGCTTACTGTGTATTTAATTAATACAACACGCCGTGTTGGCTTATTGTGGCATTTCGTGATATTGCTGCAGTATTTTTTTGTTTGATTGTGTATTTAATACATTTAATTTTTGTCGAAACTCTTAGTGACTATATTTATATGTAGCCGTTATGTAATATATTACAATTGTGCGGAAGGGAAAGGAAAACAAACCAGATGTAAACAGGTCATGAAGCAAGATCATTGAACTTGTTATTTACATCGATAATTATGTAGCTATGTTCACAACGGAAAAACGTGGGGATTTGAATAAGTTGGGATCGATACAAAGAGAGAGCGTGCAGAAGGCGCGTTCGCGATATAGGTAATTAGTTACGAACGGATGTGATTGTGGGGCGGGTAGGTCCGCCGGCGTCGCTCGCGGAACAGCTGAAGCAAGTGCTGGCCGAGCGCGAGCGGCGGCTGGCCGGCACCGCGCCGCACGCCGCGCCGCTCGCCGCGCCGCTCGCCGCGCCGCCGCACGGCCCGCACCCCGACCCGGTGCAGCTGACCAACGAGCTGGTGGACGAGATCCGCCAGGCCGTCAGCGAGGCCAACGCCAGAGGTCTGTACTGCACCGGACTGGAGTTATGATACGAGTAGACCACTGATCTGATCGCATCACAAAGTTTTGTTACCATTGTGTAGACTTTCCTATCACTCATTAATTGCAAGTTATTGCAATGTTTGTTTCGAGTTCTCGCAGGCGTCTTGCGCACGAAATAAGTCATGCTTAGCGTGTTATTGTTTAACATTTTACTTGATTTTATTTGCTTGCATTTAATGTTCGTCCTTTCAATGAAAATGGAGAATTGTAATTTATTATCGATAATGGAGTAGGAAAGGATGTGGGATTCTAAGCAAATGCTGTCAAAGAGTGAAATCTAAGCCTCGCCGGTCGTTACTAAGAATTAGCTCTAGCTAGTTCTCAATATAAACATAGCTCAAGGGTTCAAGCATAAACAATGAAGTTAACATGTATAAAAGTTCATTATGTTGTGTTACTTCGCAAAAGTGTGCGTGCGTTGGTTGGTACCTAGATAACTTAAGATCCAATAGTTACGATTACGCTTTATAGTGCGTGATATTTATTGTATTACAATAGTTTGGTTTGGTTCGATTTGTTTAATGACGGTTGTGATAATTTTTGTGCTCATACTGTTTTATTTGTAATTGTTAGCTTTATAGGGTTAGCTTATAATTATATCACGCAAACTAATTATTTTCGTTGTTTATTATTTCTCTGTTATTAATCGCTCATATCGTTGTTGTAACATTTCATACCCGTTTGTACATATTTTTCATTCACTACTCAGCATACCTCAGTCAAGTAGGCTTTAGAATAGTATTAATTTAAGGTAAAATAAATAAATACGTACCCGCAATGATTATTAAATAATTATTTATTAATTAATGGAAAGTTGGACTTCTTTATCTGCTGCATTGTCGACTTCGTGTATCGCACATAAATCAAAATGGTGGATGTACATAGTCGAAGAATACGGTTGCTTACAGAATGCATACGCTCTACTTGCGTAATTTAAATAAGCTTTTTTAGGTATTTTGTTTTGATTACGATAAAAAATAGTGTCAGATACAGACTTGTATCTATGTAGTTTCTAGCAATATAGAGGGCTTTGTTTGGGGTAACGTTTACCTTTCAAATGCAATTGTCCAATTCAATCAGAAACGGAATGTAACGTATTAAATATTGTAAAAATTAACCAATTAATAATTATTGATGTACGATTTTTATGTGCTCCAAAATGTGTTTTTTAATTTTTTTCATATGTGTGTAGACTAAATTTTAAAATACTACTTAAATGAATCTATTTCTTTTGCGTAAATGTGTTAGTTTTCAGGTTATTATGAACATTTTATTTATTTACATTTAAGTAGTGCGCTAGAGATCCGTGTCACATTTTTTGTATCGCGGCAGTAGCGTAGTGTAGTGGAGCTAGTAGGGGAGGGGGTGTGGGTCGTTCGGGTCGGGTCGCGGTTTGACGTGGTGCACGGGTGTTGTAGTGAAGAAAGCTCCGGCTTGCGTAGTCGGCGGCGAGGTGCCGTGGCAGCCGCAGTCGGGCGGCGCGTCCGAGGTCAGCGTGTCGCCGCCGGCGGCGCGCGGCCCGCTCGCGCCGCACTCCGGCTCCGTGGCGTCGCTGGCCACGCACGCCCCGCACGCCTCGCTGCCCGTCAATCATTGGACCAAGCAGCAGGTGCGTATCTTCCTACTCTTACTCTCATTTTTCTTTCATTTCTCTTTTACACCAGTTGTTCGATTGACATATGTGATTTTTTGTACTATCGTTTCTGTGCAGTTTTTAATTAAAGCAATACCCTTAACACCAACGCGTATTTTTTAATATACTCTTTCAAGACATAATTGGTATAGTGTTTGTACCGTCGAGTAATTCATTGGGATAGCGTAATTCTGTAATGACCGTTGCCGGTGTAGTTAGGCCCTGATGCCTGGTGTCGGTCCACCAGGTGTGGCAGTGGATCGCGGGGCTGGGCGAGGGCCTGGAGCGGCACGCGGGCGCGTTCGCGGCGCGCGCGGTCGACGGCGCGCTGCTGCTCACGCTGTCTTCGGCCGACCTGAAGCTGCTGGGGCTGGCGGGCGACGACCGCCGCCGCATGAAGCGCCGCCTCAAGGAGCTGCGCGCCGCGCACGAGAAGCACCTCAAGGCGCTCAAGAAGGCCGAGAAAAAGGCCAAGAAGAAGTAAACCGACTGCCCGATGCGGATCCGCCTCTCCGCCTCGCCTCGAGGAGCCCGTTAGTGCTAAATTAGGCTAATTAATCGATTGTTGTACGTGAAATTATGTGTGATGCGATCGACCCCGACGATATGACTGTGACCGTAAATGTTATGTATTTAAAATTTCGTAAATACTCCATTGTGTCGATTGATTTCTCTATTATTTTTTGTCTAACCTTTCCTAAATTGTCCTTTATGAACTTTTTATACATCTATTATTTCACTTTGCTATAAATTATTTCTTTAACTCTTTCTTACGTCCTTTGAATCGAGCATCAAAGAAATTTAAACCTATTATGGAATTAAATAACTATAGATATAAATCTTAGCCACATTATATTGCCATACTATATTCACGTGACTGGGATGTCGCAACCTATTGGTGGTGAACTAGAGCTGCCCGATAGCATAGTGCCATCTGACATTTAGTTTTTAGTGAATTAGTGACGATGATGCCGCTTCGAACGAAGAAACGAATATTGATCGAAACTAGGAATAATTGTAAGTGCAACTCGGAACAGGCGCGCCGCGCGAGACGAGCGACTCTCGCCGCACATCGTTTATAATTAATGTTCTTGCATGGAATTCTAATTCTTCGTCGTTCCTACATTTTGTATTAATTGTGTCAGTTTTCTTTGAGACGTATGCGAGGTAATGGATTGTCAAAAAACACTGGCTCAATCTAGTCATAAGATCGATATGTAAGTTGTTTGGACGAATGAGCTACTTTAGAATTTTTCTTGGAATTTTGGTAAATATAAGATGTGTAACTTTCGTAAATATGTACTACATACCTACTATTATCGTCTATGTGTTATTGAAATAATTGTAATGTCATAGTTTAGAAATATTAAACAGGACGCAGTGTAATTGATTGTAACTTTGGCATTTATTTATAATTCTTAATGGATTTGCACAAAATGTACTTAGCAGCGACGTGTCTGGAATATTCGCGCCGCATGGTAAATCTACAATTAACTACCAGAAAGAAGCTTTTCATCAAACCATATGATCTCAACATTTTATACATCAATATTATATTTTTCACTCTCTTTTTTTTCCTATTCAGTATTTTCTGCCAGCTACCAACACTTATTTCATTTTTTACATTCCAATAACTTTCTCTTGACATAGTGAATTCTGTGTGATTTGATGATTTAGACGAGCTTTATAGTTTTTCTTAGGCGACATAACTAGGGTATAATATGTAAGTGTTATTTTGTCATTGTATCTATGTGCGTGATTGGTTCTGTAGCTACATTTACCGTGTAAATATAGTCTCGACCTGGACTGTGTGGAGACTAAGAAAGCGTGTTTGAAACCATTCAGTGTGGATTGTATGTACATTTATGATATTTATTTCAATTAAGATTTAACGAGTAATGTAAGTAGGGAGACCATTAACAATTGCCAAAAATGATGAGTACCCTTTATTAACATTGTTGATTTTGTTTAGTTTACCTTCCCCTTAAATTATTTTAATATTTATTTTGGGACCAAATTAATTTATTATGAACTGCAATTTATAATTTATGCATTTGGGTGTGTTCAGATGAAAGATTTTTTTTATTTATAACTAAATAAAGAAACCAAAGTCTAAATCACATTGTTTTTTACTGATCATATTGTGTTTGGTGTGACAATTATTTACAATTGTGAGATAAAAATATAATCTGCAGTCTATACAAGTTAGTTTTCTTTATTGTTATTTATTAATATTGATTTCACAGAGATCCCTTTCAGGCATTTATGGCATGGGAAAGAAAAACGAAACCAGTCACTGCTCATTTGTTTTATTTTTAGATTTCTTGTTACGCTTTCTTTTTTTTAATTTTTTTGATGGTGGCATAAGGTTATCTTGACCATTGACATCACCATCATCATCATCATAGCTGACTCTGACAAAAGCACCAATTTTCTTTTTAGCAGGGAGTGTCTTTGTCTCATCTTCAGAGTTGTCACTACAACTATCCTTGGGATTACTGTTATTAGCATTGTCACATTCCTGTTGCTCCTCTTTTTTAACTAAATGATTTTGTCTATTTAATGTGATACAAGTTATTCGGCATGATGCATTATTTGAGCATATTTCTTGTAACCCGTCACTATTGAAGGACCACACTTTGATTTGACCTGAGCTGGAAGACGAGTATAACATGTCATTCTCATAATGTATACATTTCACTCTATCATTGTGTGCTTTATATGTCAGTGCCTTAGTGTCGGATATGGTCACAGTTATGATGTTACCACTTTCTAATCCAATAAATATTTGTTCATCATTGAACCACACCACAGTTGTTGGTTTTGAATTGCATGTAATGCGTTTTTCCAGCCCGGCCATATTTAATGTCCATATGTCAACTATTTGCTGAGAAATTAATGAAAATCTTTGACCACTGGGAGAAAACTTAATCTCTGTTGGCATGACCACACCTTTACTGGTAAGGTTGATTGTAAAAGCTGGCCGACCCTTGACTAGATTCCATGTCCTTAATGTTTTATCTGACCCTATGCTTAGAGCCAGTTTGTCAGAAGGATGAACAGCAATAGAAATGACTGCTTGTCCTGGAATAGAATTAGAATTTAAATAATTAACAATTTTGGATTGCTTTAATCAGTTTTATTGATAAATATAAGTTAGAATGTATATTTTAAAACACAAAAATCAGGATGTATAATCAAGAATATAGATGAAGCACGACAGGTTTGTATGGATAGAGATATTTGGCACTCTACTTTCTGCCTATCCCGTTAGGGACCTGGCGTAATGATATGTATGCATGTAAATTCAAAGTTGCAAGAATAGGTACTCTTTAGGCTAGCAAGCTACATCTTAAACTACATCTCGCTTACCATCAGATGAGCCCATAGTCAAATGGTCTATTATGCAATAAAAAAGGGATACAAAATTCATAACACTAGAGATTGAAAAGGCTAAAGAGGAATATAAAGATTTTATTACCTCCATGTGCTTTTTTCCAAATCTTCTCTATTTGCCAATTTCCTGTCCTTGTAACAATAATGGTTCCGTCATCGCTACCAGTAAGAAGGTGGGTTCCTCCGTGCGTGAATGCTACTGTGTTTATTGAACCATCATGGTTCATAAGTACTGTATGTTCTTTGCGTGTCTTCAAATCAATTACAACAACTTTGTCATCTGTGCCACCTGATGCTAAATATTTTCCAGCTACAGATACACATCGCACAGAAGCTGTATGTGATTGTGTTGCAAAGGTTTGCTTTAATTTTATAACCTGTAAAAGGTTTAACACATGATTACAATCACTGTTACTGAATAGTAAACAATAGACATTAATAGGTAATTTCTAACCTCATTCTCCGGCCATGTGGAATATCCAAGTAAGAAGCCTTCGTACGTTCCAAAAACTGCTTCATCCATTGTTTCAAATTATTAATACTAAATACTTTTGAATAATCTCAAGTATTCTCTATAAGATGCATACAAGCATGTCATTTGTCAATGTCAATTATGTTAATCAGTATATTACTTTACTCTTTGATTTTGATGTAATTTTGTCATGTTGCACTGACTGAGTTACGATAACACTACAAGCATAGATACAAAAGCATCAAGCACTGCTGCTCTTGACCGTAGATGTTGAAATCACAATCTTTTTGATATCTAAAAATGGTTTTGATGCTATCATTTAATACAATTACGAAATTGACCAATATTTGTAACAGGAAACCATTGTCATAGTTATGATCATTACAGTTAATGGCAACGAAATTATTATTAACAGAATTAATTTACATATAAAAAGTGGAAATATGATATGAATATTATTTTTCTAAATTGTTGAGTTGTACAGTTATCAGTTCGTTTCCGAACGCAAAAATGTTGACAGCGTCAAGCAAAAAGAAGCTTCCGATAGTTGCTCTAAAATTAACATATTTTGCCTAAAAACATTGGATGGATAGATTTTTTATTACATTGTCTTGTATTCTGTATTTTATAACGGCTGGTACGAACATACTATCATTCTGGTGAGTAGAATTAACAGTGCAAGTTGTAGCATCGTCGTGAGAGTGTGGTCGCTATCGATCTTTACGGCATTATTTGCTTTTGGTTCGATATAGGATTCCCAAAAGAGGACATACTTGGACATCTACAAGATGGATTTGGCGGAGACTATGAAGAGCGTATTAGCGAAGAGTGCTGGCGGTAGCAGCGGAGTTGCGAGCGGCTCCGGTTCGGCCGCCCCTCACGGTGCCGAAGGCTATGTGACAGAAAAATTATATATGTTGCTGCAACTTTACTTGCAGAACAAGGGCTGGAACCCTAGCATAGAACTGTTGCAGTGTTTCAGTGACCTTAAGGAGTCATCAATGCTTCCAAGTTCCACTTATTTACAGTGAGTGTACTATGTAGTTTCCCACTTATTATTTTGGAATATTATCCCAGGTGGTCGTTTTAATCCCGTCATGATACCTATGTGTATAGTAATATCATTGTGACTACATAATGTGACAAGTTCATTGAACCTAGCTCAGTTAGGTTGCAAATCTAAATGGTGTATATTTTCAGAATGATGGCATCGAGAGTAGGCTTAGATGCACAGGGCAGATTGATATTTCGCGAGAATGGCAAGATAATATTGCCATATGAGCACTTTGCTAATGCAGTAATGTTAAAGCATATGAATGGGCCACATGGACTGCACCTCGGTTTGGAAGCCACTGTGAGGGCTGTAAGTGAAATTGTTGGAAATTACTGTATAATTTTTTTAAATTTATAAACCGTTACTGGACCTGAGCACACATTGCTGTGGTTATAATGTTAAATCATATATTGTCAAATATTTCAAAACCCCGTACCCTGATGTTTGTCCAACTAAGTG
>DWGJ01001500.1:0-19617 GCA_018246895.1 Aspitha aspitha aspitha
ATGGAACGGTGTTATTGTATGTTTCTTTATTCTTTTTACAGTTGAAGATGTGGATATCATTCATGATCCCCAAGATTGAGGACGGGAACAATTTTGGTGTTTCAATACAAGAGGATACTCTCGCCGAGATCCAGTCTGTTGAGTCTGAGGCTGCGGCTTTCTTTGATCAGATCTCGCGATACTTTATCTCCAGGGCCAAAATTGTATCAAAAGTTGCTAAATATCCACACATTGATGACTACAGAAGAGCTGTAAAGGTATGTGCTATGTTTAAGTATACCTAGTTAGCCGTTAAATGTATAAATAGGTTAGATATTAACCTGTTTCCTCACTGATGTGCCCTACTGTACCAAGGGGGAAGTATGTTCCAGACTTCCCACAGTTGAGGGAGATTGTTGCCTGGCAGTCCAGTATTACAGCTAGTCATGAAAAGTATAATGTCATTTCCAAAACTTATGTTCACCGCAAATTGGTATCATGCCAGTTTTTATAAGGTTCAGTCCCAATGGAGCAAACAAGTAATGGTCGTTCTTTTTATTATATTTGTAATGTCTGAAAACTTTCCATGTGTTATTCACAGGTGATCAGTAAAATATATCTTTTTAACCAGATCAAACAAGAACTGACGAAACTTATCGTAGTCTATATAAATGTATATAATTTTGTTACATACATAATACTGAAAATATTCTTGTATATTGGTACTCCTAGTTAAACTAATTTAGACAATGCCTATAAACAATTATAATTTTTACTAGCAAAGCAAGCCAGACAAATAATTCAATTTAGATTACATAAAAAAATGTGTTGTTCGACCTTTTTTTGGTAGTCCACTGTTGGACCGGGTCTCCTTTCATAGTGAGAGGGATTTAGGCCATAGTCTACCACTGTGGCCAAGTGTGAAAGGCCAGACAGAATAACATTAATTAATTTAGCACTTCCTTAATTGAGAAGTTAATTTCTTGATAATAAATTGAACATAATACAAGTTTGTAAAGTAAAAGTTTGTTTTGTATGATTTATTCAGGAACTGGATGAGAAGGAGTATCTGTCGTTGTGGCTCGTCATGTGCGAGATCCGCAATCGTTACTGTTCTCTCCACGACATCGTCATTAAGAATCTGGAGAAGATTAAGAAACCCCGTTCCTCTAATGCGGATTCATTATATTAGCCCCTAACCAAATCTCAATTAGTGTCTTAGATGCACAAGTTTACTTGTGAATTAAAGGTAATAATACTGAAGCTGACTCGTTATCTTGTTTTTTACTCACTAGAAACTAACATTATCTGTACATATTTCCTTTGAAATTTGATTCTCGTTCTCTCTTAAACATTATCTGAACATCACACCGTATCATTCATATGCAAAAGCAAAATTCGGGGAATTTGATAGATAGGTTGTAAAGCCATGCTTAAATCTGGTTATGATACTACTTATGTTAGGTTTCAGTTTGTTTCATCAGCAGTGTGCTGTTTTCTAGTGAGTAAAAAATATGGTAAATGTAATTATTCTGTGCTCTTGTAACAAGTTGACGATTTGATTAATTTGTATTATAACAAGAGACTGAGATCCATTAAAAACATGGCATCCTCTAATTTAATGATGATATAAATTCAATTCAATGCAATGTGACACATGAGTTCCAAATAGGAGAATTTTAATTTAAGTTTCATATTACTATATACTAGGTTGTATGTTAAGTTTATAAGTGGACATATTTGTCAATTGGTCAGCTTGCTACAGAGTGACAGTTTGATGTTTTAGTATTTGTCTGTCATAATTTTCAGTGATCCAAAAACTGTTTTTTATGAGATCTAAGCTTAAGCATGTATTGTACCATACAACCGGATGGTTGCACTTTATAAAATACATCTAATTTATTGTAATTTTGGAGTAATTGAGTTATAGGCTCTGTAATAGAAGGTTTTAAAGGTGCCCCTAACGAGAAGTTCTTGTTAGCCATAGTTTTTCTAAATATAGATAGCATGCATAATCGTGATTATTGAAAACTGATTTTGTAGCTTTTTAACATAGAAATAAAGTGCCTCAAGATAACGTGAACATTACGACAGAGATTAGACAATCACCAGCTACTTACCGATGTTGTCGATTATTAGCTGAGTGCCCAATGTTGCATAAAACTATAACCAATTCGATATTAAACAATACATTTGTATGAATGTGATTTTATTGTTTTATTCTAGTTACCCCAACATACCTAATGTTTTTAATTTGTTAATTAAACATTTTAATAGTTGTTGATTAAATTATTTTAATGCGTACAGCGTACGCAAGAAAAGCTCTCAAAGCAGAAATATTTTCTCCGTTTCTGCGATATTTAACATTACTGCTCCACTTCTATTAGATCCTCGTTAGATGGACTATCCAACACAAAAGTAGTTTGACAATTCGAATCGGTAGTTCCTGAGATTAGCGCGTTCAAACAAACAAACAATCAAACTCTTCAGCTTTATATATTGGTATAGATTAAAACGGCAGAGGCCGTAAAATACTTAAAAATGTATTAAATTTTCATAATTGCTTGTTCACTGGGTATAGCAGTCTCACTGAACGAAATCAGGTAAAAATGTGTTGTCAGATTTAGGCTGGCTCTTTAACTATCATGTGAGGTGTTAGTACAAACATTCAAATAGGTGTTATATATATCTAATATCATGTCCTTCATATATCGTTCGTTTTTAGAACAATAATAATTATATAATTGACATGAGGGCTCTTTTGAGGTGAGTTGTCTAATAATACGTATTTTTTTTATAATATCTTTTTATTATATTAGCACGTGATTACACATTTTATTACAATAAATTTCTAATATTTTAGGTATTAATTTTATGTGTAAAGCACAAGGACTTTCTTTATAATGGCAAGTGATATTGAGAAAGGTTACTTTGGTGATAGCGCACGGAATAAGTCGGATTCAAAAGTAAAAAAGATCAAGCACGTATTCGACGGTGCTGGTGAAAATATTGAGTGCCACAGTGACTCGGAATCATTAGGGTCACGGAATAGTAAAACTCGATACCTCAACCCAGCAATTTATATTGAAACTGTCGAGTCGTCACATTCGGCGACGTCGTTGCAAACGAACTCCTCTTGTATCGACGAGCTGACGCCCCATCCACACAGTACGTACAGGAGTAATTCCACGCCGTTTCTGACCGGGCGCATATCCAGCGCGTCTTCTGGCAGCGTGAAGAGGAAATCTTGCCGTTTGGCCGATCATGAACTTGCGTGTCCCGAAGCGGACGAAGAAACGCCTCGGTGCGATAAAACATACAGGGAAGACGGCCCGGATACGTTCAGATTGTCTGTCTCTTCGGTTTCCACTACTGCAACCGCTAAGGAGGAACGAGAACGCAACGAGAAAAAGCGGCAGGAAGCCTTTCAACAGTGGTTGGAACGGAAAGAACAAGAGGTATGGCTCCATAATAAATTGTCTATTCGGAAGTTTTGTTTTCATCAGTCATGCAAATATTTTACTACAATAATTTTAAAATATTTTTTGATAGACGAAACATTAAAATGATAAATAAGTTGTGGGAGCATCGGTAAGAGTCAATTAGGTAAATCTTTTGTAAACCTTTCTTGAAATCAGTGAAAGAGGTGTCGTTATTATAAATTTATTTGTCTTTTAACATTGATATGTTCGAAAGAAACGCGAAAAAGCGCGATTGGAGAAGATGAAGCGGCAAGTGGCTTCGTCCACGACCGCGGAGCAGCGCGAGGAGTCGTTCCGTCGTTGGTTGGAGCGGAAACGGACACAGACCGAGCGGCGACGTGCGGAGGAAATCATGCGACGGTACAGAGACACGGAACGCGTAGAGCAGGAACGGAACAGACGGGAACGCGACAGGGAAGAGAGGCTGGCCGAGTGGGTCAATAGGAAGGAGGAAGAGATGAAAGGTGCGTTCAGTTACGTGACAGTGTATTGAATAAAAAACATACATACATGCATATCGTCACGCCAAGTGCCTAACGGGGTAGGCAAAAAGCAGAATAAAAAACGTTTAATGTCAACGCGACTTCACCGTTCGATACTAAATAGCACGTTAATTTTTTTTTTAAAGTAAGCTTTTATTTATGCTAGTTCGCCATATTAGATTTAATGTGACGTGTTATTCGTTTTCGTGTTCTATCAGCAAGCTCTTTCATTTGATAGGTACCCATAACGTGGTAGTGCAGTACAAAATAACAAGTCCGCCATCTTGCATGATCCGCCATATTGCAATTAGAATGACGTCACATAGCTATACATGCATTGTCATCCAGAATAAGCGTGTATACCAAATTTCACCTGAATTAAAAATAACTGGTCTAAAATTCAGTCGCAAGATTCCCGCCCGGACAAACATACCATAACATACTAAGTTAATAAAAAGCTTGTAATTATAATAGATCTCTGTAGGTATCGATAGAAAAATTTATCATATAATTTTCAATCAATATGGTAATGGGGGTTGGATGGCGTTTTTCCTCATACATTTTGTAGCGATGAAGACTCGTGCGGAGCGTCGTGCGGCGCGCGCAGCTATAGAAGCGGAAAGACGGCGCGTGCAAGGCGAGCGCGCGTATCGCGACTGGCTCCGAACTAGCAAGAACAAACCTTTGCCTGTACCGCTCAACCAAGGAGAGTTGAGTAAGTGTTCACTATGAAGCCATCGTGATTGCTATAGCATTTTCACCTAACTTGCAAACAAGTATCACCTATCACGGTAATGATAGACAGAAGTACAGTACGTACAGCCTTCTGTATAGATATTCTTCTCAGCGATATAAACAAACACCTGTCACTTTTTTAGTTTCAAATATATACATGTACAATTGAAGTTATTGTTACCAGGTATGCGCGGTTCGGTGTCACAGATGTATATAAATCCAATTCCGTGGCAATCTCCTCCTTGACACTTGGACATTCCAGGAATATTCATTTTTGATAGTTATTTTAACACGTGTTTCTTTTAGTTTCTATCGAAACTTTTGAATAAATTTTCAATTTGTAGAATACCATTTACGTAGCCTTGTCATTTTATTATAACTTTACCTATTGTTGTTCCGTAAAATCGTGCCAACTGGCTGCTTAAACAAGGACGC
This sequence comes from Aspitha aspitha aspitha, assembly GCA_018246895.1. Classification (NCBI taxonomy): domain Eukaryota; kingdom Metazoa; phylum Arthropoda; class Insecta; order Lepidoptera; family Hesperiidae; genus Aspitha; species Aspitha aspitha. Next base: position 5,114 of record DWGJ01001500.1, read on the forward strand.
TTAGGTTGTACTTAGAAAAATAAAAGTTTATTTTTGGTACGTCTTTATTTTTAAATTTAGTATTTAAAGTCCTATAAAATTATTATCAGGGTCCCTACGAGTACGAAATCTCTTACAAATATGTTCCAAGAAATCAGTTTCAAACGTAGTAATTAAAACTTGTTGCATTTCTATTCGAAATATTAGAATGGTGAAATTGCAATTAATAAGCAACTAAACTATACGAATACTAAGTGAAATTACGTTAATTACATTTTGATTTTTATGTTATCTTTCCAGAAGTTATTAATTAATAAATTACATATCTTTTTAGTAATTGACTAAGTGATAGATTCGTGGTCTCACAAAACGTTAATGAACCGATTCTTCTTCCTTCAATCGCAGTATATCGGACTTATTCATAAAGTAGTAGGAGGGCTGTCGTCCCTTGAGATCTTTCAGAACCCTTTTGGCGCCTGTTCGTATTAAAATTCTGCTCAATGATTCTATTTTATCAACCCCCATCGCGTAGTGCAGTGGCGTACGTTCCAACTGAAAGTTCCAATAATCTTAAAACATACGTACACACTATATGACGAATACAAAAAAATTAGAAGTAGATTTTTACAAATTTCTGTTAACTTATTGTAGATGTCTTATGGTTAAATGTCCAATGTATTGGTCGGTCTCATTTTTTGAGTTATCCAATTTTGGACATATATATTTATGAGTCAACATACATTATCACCGATTCTGAGAAGTTCTGGACAGGTTTCTGCTAGAAGCTCTACAATTTCCTCGTGCTCTGCTAATACGGCGACGTGGAGAGAGGTCCTGCCGTAAGAATTTTGTGCGCAGGCGAGGGTTCTTCCGCCTTCTGCGACTAAAGTTTCTTGGACCGCTGACAAATCTCCTCGTCTTATAGCTCCGTGCAGTGTTTCTCTTGACTCCTGCGAAAGGTAAATATGCAGTAATAAAATAGAGATCCTAAATTAGAATAGTTTTAATATAACATTTTAATTTGCACTGATGCAGTTAATCTTAAGTGAAAGTAGATGTTGAAATATATATTTGTGTTTGTATAAATGCAGAAATATCACCTCGAATGCGGGTACTGACGCGAGTAAATTACTCATTTCACTGTCATCGCGCTGCAAAACCACCTCACTTATTGGCACCCCCGCCTCGTCGACCACATCCAATATGTGATCGTAACCTTGTAGCAATAACTCCATGATATTGTTGCTTTGACCTAAAAGCATTCCTCTATTTGTTTTTTCTTTTGTAATGACTAAATTTTAAATAACAATAAGTTTTACTTTCAAAATTATGCACACATGAAATAGAGTAGAAGTTGAATGTAAGAGTCACTTTTTTATTACACGTTATTTCTTTTTTTAATATTTTAATTCTGCCCAAACTTCTTAAAGATTGATTCCTTATCTTCAGCATTTGGAGTTTTAATAAAGCTACGTAAGTGAAGCGATAATATAAAAATATGAAACCTCTAGCTGCTAAGTGTAACACCCATTTATCGATCTCGATCGTATTTTCTGGTACATTTGCTTGAATGGAGATATCGCGAGCCGTTCTGTACAACTCGTCTCGGTAGCCCAAACTGACATCGGACTCTTGCAGAAGTTGAAATAACGCGTTGTTAGCATGTGGCCTTGCGGCTGCGAAGTGTAACATAGACTGACCATGTTCGTCCTGTACAATATTTTTTTATAATATATCACAAGCCAGTAAATATTTCAATCTTAGGGAATGGATTAAAAATAAAGCAGTGTTAAATTTAAATGCGAGGTTTTATCTGCCCCTTACTGTCTTTCCAATTTTTAATGCTCGATCAATAAACGTGCAACATTCGACGTTTAAGGTATATTTTATACTGTAACGTTATAAGTACTCTGTGAACTTCAGTTTGAACTTCATCAACTTGCAAAGAACTTATTCAAGTCTGATTTAAGATTGTAATATTCTGAAGCTTACTCGATTGATACTGCTAAACGCAGCTTCGGGACCGTCAGGATTAACATCTGTTTGCGGCTCCACGGTAATTACATCAATGGGCCGATGTGGTTTGGTGGCGGTGCGGGCGGCGCTGCGCGTGATATGACCGCTCTGTAGATGATCTGGGACCTCTGGCGGAGCTTGCTCATTTTCGACGTCTGGGTTTTCTTCGGTGATCAAAGTGTTCGATTCCTACACGTCAAAAATTTGAATCATACAAATAAGTTTCAGTCAGGAATAAAGATGAATAATGTATGTGTCGGTAAATGAACTTCTTGTTTTAATGAAATAAGACAGTAATTTATTCTACTCCTTTAATGCTTGTCGCATTATGCCTCGATGTTATATAGGAAAGGCCATAGACTTAAAAATGTATGTAAGGAATTAATCGCAAAAATATTATAAATGCAATACCTGAGTTCCTAAACGAGGTTTTTCATGATCAGGGAAGTTGTGCAGGAAAGTTGCGAGGAAGGCGATAGGGTCTTTGGGCTTTACGTTAGCCACCTCGGTCAGACCTTTGATCAAAGGATCGCCGAGAGCTGCGAAAATAGTGTTTGCGTCAGCGTACGCTTTCTTAGAATCCATATTTTAATAAGGTAAGTATTACAAAAGGTTATTAAGAGCTTACACTTCGCAAGGTATCTACCCTCTTCCGTGTGAAAGATGGGAATGTCCATATGGCCGTTCGCAGCATGGTTCGAGCCTGAAAGCGATCAATTATTCAATGTGACGGCCTTCGATAGGGTGGTGCGAGGCTCAGTCCAAACACGTGTTTCTATATGAAATTATACACCTGCTGTTGTATCGATTGTAGAAGCGGAAGTGTAAATTACGAAAAACTATTAGCTGTCGTAGTAGGTCACGTATAATGAAGGTAGGTACGCTGACAACCTTAATCGATTACCTATACGACAATGGAAGGAAATTTAATGGTTTTTACTGTACGTATTGATTGGTTAGGAAACCAAATGTACAAATTAATATATCTTCTAAGTATTTTACTGATGATGAATTATTTTACATAGTCAAGTATTTGCATACGAGTATACGATATGATACGAGTAGCAGTCTGTCATATTATACAATAATAATTATGGTGATGGGCACATATAGTTCATCTAATAGTGATCTAATGTTGGAAAGACAACACTTGCTAGGGTGTGTGTGTGCTAAAATACAAAAGCTTTACAAAATTTCAAACTGCTTTGTGTTAAAGCGTGAACCTTTGCAAACACGTCACTCCGATGTAGAATTCACACGAACACGCGAACAATTTTGTGTACGACACGGATAAACATAATTTTGTACTAACCTAAAGTATTTCAGCTTTTTTGCTATATTGTTTATCGTCCGACAATATACGAAAGTCTTTCCAACATTTGATCCTATCTATATATAGCAAAAAGTAATAAAAATCTTATATAAATATCTATTTATTCTATAATATAAAGTGATAACGATTTGCAGAAACTTATTGTTGTTATCCCGAAATATCATTAGCTGAATTATCCAAATCGGCCAAACTGCTTCTTTTCCTCTTAAATATATTTGTAAACATTGTAGCGATGTGTGCTGAGTTATGCAGCGATAAATCCTTTTCTAAGTGTAGGAGATTAGATACAGCGGTTGCAAAATCATTGAAACAATTTGTTTCTGTCACATTTAAACATTGATAGTTGCTGATTCGGGCAATGTTAGAACTTAACGTTTCACGATACTGAAGGCCCCTCACAGCACATAAATGCTTCATGTTTTCGGAATCCTTTGATAAACCAGGAAAGTTAACTATAAGGCCAAATCGAATACCAGCACCTAAGAATGTAGGCCTGCTAGACAAATGACCGAGCTTTGGATCCCAAACAAAATCAAGTCTCTCATGGAGATATGTCATAATGTAAGTTAATTTGCTAAATGGGAGGCCTATTTCTCCAGGAGAATCCGTAGGTGTAGAAATAAGTAGACGAAAATGATCATGAACATTAATCCATACAGCTATAGTTTTGTCGTCACTTACAAACACTCCACGGCCATAAGGCCAGTGTCTTCCATGTAAACGCGTACAGTCGTCAATTTCTTCTCTATCGCATAAAGCTATTAGTAAGCCAGAGGACGCTAAAGTAGCGCATATTTCAGATGGTTTATCTAAGACTTCATTCAGTGTGTAATATGAACCGCCTTTTTGATCGGATTCCGGGCTTATTACTTCAATCATTTTTGCAAAGTTTTCTTGCGTTAAAATAGTTGTTAAAATCCGTTCAATGCTTTCTAACTGACCAATTTTTAAATTTAGTGGCAATTCGAAACCATTTACATTTCTTGAACACTCTATGGTTCCCGACAAAACAAATTCATCATTCGGATCAATGTTCAGTTCAACTAAAGGTTCCGAAGCAACAGCAGAAGTCAACGTTGAGTTTTTAGTGAAATCAGACTCAGGATGTAGGGGTAGTTCCGAATTAATGTTAATGTTATGCAAATCTTTTACAAGTGGTAACATAAACTCAGTAAATACTTCATAAACGTAATAATCAGGGGCCGTTACTCCACCTGGGAAGTCTTCTTCGACAGTTTGGATAATATTTCTATTATCAGGTAATTTCTTTACCGCTGGCCATATAACGTCGAATAAGTCATGATCGAGTTTTGTTATTCTATGCTTTATCGTTTCAAATATTGATCGTTTAAGAAATCTTCCTAACACCAGTGGAGGTGTAGCTTTATTAGATGATGCGGACAAAGGAGCTCGGGATGGTCTAGCTGAAGCTAGAAGGCGATAGCAGCGTTCTAGGGTGTCTAAAGCTTCAGATACATCCAAAACGCGTCGAGAAGAAACGCAGTCCCTGGGTACTATGCACACCAATGTTATATAAATATCCATATACATTTTAATTAATAAACAAATTGTACAATACTCTTTCATACCTTTGTCGGACAGCATATTCTTGGCTTCTTCCTCACTTATACCATAGTCAATTAGCAGCTGATTAAAGCTTAATAATGTAGGATTTTTATAATAGTCTTCAGCCGATCTTCCATTCTAAAATAATTTTAAAATTTGTTTTTCATACTTTCCATTTACAAACAATGTAAACTTATTTCTTTAACCACTTACATCATCTAAATCCTTCGAGTTCGATCCAAGCTGTTGCAGTAAATGATAATAGTGTCCGTTATCAGGCAATACAGCAGCATAGTGTAGAGCCGTTCTGCCTTCGAAATCAACTGCTGATAAAGTTTCAGGAAACCTACAATTAATAGAAAAAAATGGATTAATCTATTAAAATGCAACGCTTTTATTATTATCAGTTTATAATTGCTTTTAAATATAACCTTCCACCTAAGTACTTCATAATATTTGTCTTTCCAAACACAGTAGCCACATGCAGAGGCGTGGCTCCGTTCGGTGACATTGGATCTCGAGCAATAGCGAATTTTCTTCTGTCTAAAGCAGCTTGGAGATCTCTTATATTTCCTTCTTTTGCTGCTAAATGCACTTTATTGATTTTTTGCTGCAAATCAAACGTCAAATTATTCTTGTGTATCGGAATACTCTTATGTGCATTACGACAAAAACGGAAACCATACAACATTACCATATATATCGGCACATTTTCAAGAAACGCTTGTAATTCCGAATTTCCAGAACGTCTGCCTAATAATCTGGAACCTTCACCATTAAGAACTAATGTAGCTAACATTTCCATGTTTGTAGTATTAATTAATTCAGTTACTTCTGGATCGATTTCATTATCCTGTATGATTAAAAAAGTAATGAATAAAAAAACATTTGTTGAAAATCAAGACAAAAAGGAGAAAGGCATTTGCGTACTAAGTTTATTTAAACATATATCTAAGAAGCTGGCAAATCAATCTATGACAGGTGTTAAACGGTGTTTGTGAGTAATACAGTGCTACAATGATGTATCTATAGTAACAAACACCACAAAAGACTAATTGATTCATTTTATTACCTTCATAAGCTGCACAAATTGACGATACGAATGTATACTTACTACAATTAATATGTCTGCTTGAACTGTTTCCCCTCTATGGTTCATACTTGCGTCTTGTGAATCCTGTTCAGCTTCACCGCTGATAATACCTTCTATAAGACTTTCTTTTGAATCACGGCCGTGGTTGGGATTTCCTTAATTAGCAAAAGAACGAAAAATATTGAACTCAGCAGGACCCTAATATATTACCTAATTACTTAATGATTATGTTGGAATGGTTTCGCGTATATGACCAGTAGATATATTTGTATCACCTCTCTTGGGGATACCGTTTTCAGCAACTGTTGCTGTGCTTTTATCGTTATCGTCACTGTGCTCAGAATGACAATCTCCCTGTACTTGTACATCATTGTCGTCTTCTTCATTGGGATCGCTATGGTAATTACCTTCATCTCCTGTAGTTTTAGTTTCGTCATCTTCTTCTTTTGCATTGTTGTCCAAATCCACTATTTCAGTATTACTAACTTGATCATATTCTTTAGAATTTGAAATTGTGTTTTTCGCAGCATTTTCTTCTTCACCTTGTCCACTTTCATGGTTCTCTAAATGCTTATCTTCACTATTTTCAGGATTCGTTTCATTTCCATCTACCTGTTTATGTGTTTCAATGGGAATGTGTTCGCTCTCCACAGTTTTATCTGGCTGCTCTGCGTCATGTTTTTCTTCATTTGTTTCTTTTTTTTCTATTTCCTTCGCGTGATCATCGTCGTTAGATTCAATTCCTTCATTAGCATCTTCAACATGTTTAACTTCGTCCTTATTATCATCATTTAAGTCCCTTTGGATTTCAATTGCCTCATCATTCGTTTGGTGATTATTTTCATTTTCCTTTTGTTCTGTCAGCACTGATTCAGCTGATATTTCAATGGTTTCATTTTCATTATCTTTTAGTTTGTCAGAACTTTCATTAGCACCACTATCCACATTGTCAGTATTGTCTGGAATAGCAGGACTATTTTCGATATTTTCGCTAACCTTCTCTTCTTTTTCAACTTGTTTCTTGTCATTTGGATCGATTTCTTCGATTGTGTCTTGATGATCCTAAAATGCATAAAGTAAATTTTCATGCAAATGTTTTTAAAGAAGCATTGCAAATCAATCATAACAACATTCCAAAACTATCATGCAGCCCTCACCTCGCTCTCGTGAATATCTTTTCCATTAGTTTTTGCTAGTGGAACTTTATCAGTGTCATCTAATTCAGGCAAGTTACTTATAAGTTCACGTGTGCTACTACCTTTCATTGCGGTCGTGTTATTTTCTAAACTTTCGGATATCGTGCTAGTATTTTTTTTAGAAGAAATATTTTCATTTGAGGCTTTTAAATTTTTCTTTCTTGATTTTTTATTTAGATCGGCTATATAATCGGTACTTAATATTTTCCAGTCCCAAGAAGACGGATAAACGCTTGATGGGGTCCTAGGTGCATCAGGCACAATTTTGAACATATTTTTGTCAATATCTTGGGATCTATTAATGTAATATCCCGGCGTTTTATTTTTCTAAAAGAAATATTAGTTAAAAATTATTTAAACATGTAGTTCATTGTTTGTTAAATGTGATGATTATAAATAAATAAATAATTTCCTATTAGATAATGTTTCATATTTGTAGAACTGAGAGATTGAATGAACCCTTGACTATGAGAAATGTACCTATATTTGTTACTTGTGTCTATAACGATGCACGCATCTATGGAACAATTATAATTTAAATGTATCACGTGCGTGAGTGTTAGATCTTTTTTCATGCATTGTGTTTGAAATTATCATACGTATAAAGTCATAGCTTTAAATTAGACAATGTTGGAGCTTGTATGAAATTGATAGATAATAAAAAGTGAGATTGCATTAGAGACTAAAGTTTATATTGTTCTACCCCGTTTACTACGTCGAGTACTCCCAGGAAATGTAAGATCTAGTGACTTATTCAAACTTGTATGGTTTTCACGGCTTTATATACGAGTATATGGTATATAGGTATGTAGGAAGCGTATGAATTTGGTGGTAAAATGGCATTATTCGAGTGGTGTTAAATATTCATAGTTTAAAAAGAAAGTTTCTTGGAAATTAGGAACATGTTAGCAATTTCCAAATTGTAGAGAAATTCCAAATGCGCCATTATTTCCTTTTCTGTCTGTTGTCAATATTTAATATAAAAAATCTTGTAAATAATGTAATGTTTCTGATCTGTTTCATCTTATACGTACTGTTTTGTTTCTGTAACGATTATTTCCAAACGTGTTTTTGTGTTTCGAGCATAAAAATGGTAAAGTTTAGTTTTATCAACTATGCAGATCGAGCACTCTATCTCATATACAAATACATCAAACTACATACATTATCGACCACGCTTTCGTCGGCGCCAAAGCCGACGAGAGTGTTGTAAGTATACTGTTCATCCTTAACAGTTGCCGCGTAGTGTAGCGGCGTGCGACCATCGTTGTCAACGTCGTTTATACCTTGGGGATACTTTTCAGCAATATATTTTATAATACTCCCGTGACCGAGTCCCGCGGCCTGTAAAAATATAAGTTCGCTGTACCGTTTGCGATAATTGCAATCATAAAACTAAATCACATTGTGTAGTTTATTAATTGCAACTTGGAGTGGAGGAGCTGAGGGTTGGGAATTGGATTCCCATTCGGAACAAATTGCGAGATGAGCGCGAGTATTCGATCAAACAGCTGTTTGTACATACCTCAAGATGTAAGATTAAAGGGCATCGAATTAAGACATAATTAAAAGGGCTATGTAGTACGTAAACAGAGTAAAGCATTAAACTAGATCTATACACTAAATTTCAGAAAATAATATTTAGCGTAATGCTGTGGTGGAATAATAATAATAATACCTTATGCATGACGGTCATGTTATTGATGTCTCTGCTGGAGAAGACCTGGGGAGACACCGGCTCCGCCGACAGCCGCATGAGTCCCTCCAAGTCATTCTGGATTACGGCGTTATGCATGTCACGGATCGTATTCTGTAATTAAAAATTCCTATTTACTTTTTATCGATATACAATGCAGAACAGAATATTTGTATATACTTAGTGTATATCCATAGTTATATCGCGGATGAGTATTCATTTAAAAATAAAGTAGGCTATAGTTAAAAGTAACTTTTTACACCCTATCGGTGGCTAGCTCAACATTAAATCGTTGATATAATAATGCTCTATATGATGTACTTCCAAAAAACCCTATTAGCAAGATAAATGTAAAATTATAAGCGATATTTTTCATTACATTTCAACGCTTTTGTCGCTCAGTCGATCTATCATGTAAACCATGAGGTAGCTTAGATCCTTCTACTAAATACGCACTTTAAACCTCAATTTAAAAATCAGTACTTTTTAGGTTGGTTTATAAAACTCAACCGGACAGCACAAATTCAAATTATTTTATTCATTATAAGGTATGTACATAGACTCAATAAAGGTCATGTTTTAGTCATTGTACTTCGGCTTTGTGCGTCCCTCAGGCTATAGTAGACCGGGAGAATAAGCCGGCGAAAACAAATTCCCAGCACTCTTTTAAATAACAAGATTGAATAAAGTTAGCCATGTTGCAGTATGGCTACAGTCCGATAACATCCGGTACACGAAGATAAAGACAAAGACATTTATTAGCACAAATATGGGTACATTAAAGATGTTATAGGTTTAGATCACTCCATATTTTGCCTTTTACAGCGTACTAATCTAAGGGAGCTTTCAGCTTTCAATGTCACATCGTGTGTTTACCATTATATACGGCACGGCCTCCAGGAATTTCTTGACGACGGGCTGGTTGGAGACCTCGCTGAGCAGCCGCGCGCCGTGCCCCTCCCACACGACGCGCTGCAGCCGCCCCATATCGCACTCGTGGCACCATATCCGAATGTTGTGCCGCTTTATCACCAAGCCTAGAACATTTTTTTTAATTTAAATACAGTAGTAAACGACCTGGCAGCACAAATGGTTGCTGCCAACAGGGCTGTAGGGACTGTTAGTGGGAATTCAGTTAGTATAAGGTGTTAATAAAGTTGGTTGGTGAGTATTCTTTAGTAACAGGACTGCAGGAAAGGGACTGTTAGTGATATTATACTTAACAGTGGTAATCTTTACCTTATCTGTAAACAGATTTAATAACTCCAATATAACAACGCAAGGCACTGAAACGTCGATGAGAAACACATGTGTTATTTCTAGAACTGCAATCGATTGTAAAGTTCAAGGCTTGAGTCTATGGTATGACGTGGAACATCTGGTATTTTTCACATCTGTGTCATAGACACCGTCATTAATAAATCATATGACCCACAAATTGACTAAGCATTTAAGTTTTATTAAAATGTTTTGTTCAATTTGATAACTACCTATGTATTAGCGATGTTATTTGTAGATACTGTCTACCAAGTTTTGGATGATTGGCACCTGCTTTGGTACATTTTAACCTCACCTACATTTTAACTTCACTACATAGTATACAACATTTCTCGCTTTCTCTGTCCCTATGTATGCTTAAATCTTTATAACTACGCACCGGATTTTGATGTTTTTTTTAAATATGTAGAGTGGTTAAAGAGGAAGGTTTATATATAAAATAATCATGGGAATTGTTTTACTTCAAATTTAACGCGTGCAGGCCACGGGCAGTAATGAATAAATCAAAACTACTGGATCGATTTTAGTGATTTTTTCAGTGAGTGACATAGGCTATATATTTTATACCCGTATGAAGCCGGAGTAGGCCGCTAGAAGGCTATAATTGATTTTAAAGATCGGAATTGTTAAGCGGTACGAAGTTCGCCGGGTCAGCTAGTACAACATATAAGTTTCGGTTTATAACTGGAATTTTATACAAAGTATAAGAACCACCCGATAAAGAATGATTAAATGCATGAATATTTCAAGCGAATGGCTGTGTTTCGTACAACAAGCACGATATATTCTATTGAACTAGTCATGATTGAGCGACACCACGCCTCGCCGTGTGACGTCACCGCCGCTCCTGCGCCTGCGCACCCGACCGTGGCGTGTAGCACCCACGTAGAACCCACTATTGAATTTACTAAGCGGTGTAATCAGGCAAAAATGTTTTGAACATTGCTTATGGCGCCGATTTATTTAAAAGGTTTTTTTTTGTTTATTCGTTTTATTTATGTAAAAGAGAGTACCTATTGGTGCAAAAATTAGAAAAAGGTGCTCTGATGGTTAGGACATGTGGGAAGAATGAATGGTAGAAAATGTTTAGATATACGAGTGTTTGAGTAATGGTAATAATAACATTTTTTTACTGCTTCTATATCTATGTATATGGATACACATACATGATATACATAAATAATGTACTCAACGTATAAATACGTACTAACTAATCAGTATGACATCATAAAACAAAAGTCGTAGTTTATAACCAAATTACATAGTTGCTAAGCGCACGCGTTAATTACAAGCAATATCTTAATATCAATCGCCATAATCAATCAGCCTGACGGTAAACTTCAGGGTAGCAGCCTATTGTCTCCGCTTACGTAAGAAACCTTAATATATGATGAGGTATCGTCGGGTACAGCTTAATTAATGAAGATTGAAGTATATTGATTAATATTGAACGCTTGACAACCGAAGTAGTTCACTCTACGTCATACTTAGCATAAGTAACGCAACGTCAACTAAATAAAATAGGAAAAACTGAAATTTATTATCTATCCTTTTTGAAACATAGTAGAGAATTTATGGTACATCAAATTGTAATTTATATTCTGTAACAACCTTTTTACTTCCAACGCGGGTCACGGATCCCTTCCGTCATTGTGAGAGGCTTGGAGTTGATTTAACCTGATTATACTTTAAGATTTTGTGAATCCAAAATTTTTCTGACATAAATATTACTTCTCAAATATCACTTTAACACATAATGGAGTTAAGATCGTGGGTGTGAAGTGAAACAACGTGTTGTTTATCAAAGGGTGATGGAAATGACATTGTTACGTCCCAAACTTTGTTTGGCTTCCCGTAATCATCTTACGAGTATCCGTACAAACGCACTTTGTTACTAATCAAAGTTCCCTCAGGAACCATTCATATAGCGTTATGGGTATCGTTAATCGATTAACGTTTCCTTTTAGATCCAAATAAAACTTTTCTCCGTTTGCGATATACTCGTACAAGGAAATTACTAGGATTTGCATAGCGTAAACAATTATAAAGGGCTCCTTTAAATCGTGTTCGAAAATTTAACATATCCATTTGCAATGTCATTTTATATTAGATCTTTACAATGAAATAGTCCTATATTCAACAGTGATGAAATATTGACATATTTTGCACCAAAATTATTTTTTTAAAAGATTAAGTAGCAGTAAATTAAACACATTGTTACAATAGAGGAAATTATTTTTTAAAATTATTTTAAATTTTAGCATGATATCTAGATAGGCATATATTTCTAGCTGCACATATGGATGCATGCATAGATGTACACGACTCTTTGGCTAACTAGAGCAATTCTTAATCCAGGTTAATAGGGTTAAATAACATTTCATTATCCAACTATCTTTCCTCTCCCAGTTCCCAGTATAATTTGCTTTGTATTGGATTTGGAAATTATTTAAGCTTTCATTTACATACGTTTTTACACATAACCATTGTGCACCTATAATGTTCCGTTACATTATATAATGTCACATTATACACAAGTATGTGTAGGTCGATATTTTTCGTAAAACGTCAAAGTAAGGAAAGAAAAGTAAGCAAAAAACGCAAAAGCCGGCTAAAAATACGGGGCTGCTAATTAAAACCGGCAATTGTTTAAAGCGGCAATTGAGAACACTTACTGCCGCTTTGTTATCTGTTGAGAAACAACTTAAAACATTGTCGTTATTACGTTATCTGGAATACAATCTCTGTAACGATTATAAGCGTATTATTTATATACGACCAAAACATTTTATATTCCTCTTATAAGATTAAAATTATGTTTGACAGTAGATATTGCAAGGAAAAACTTAACGCTGCAGAATATCATAAACGTCGATAGCCACAAACACAGGATATGATAATCGCTGTTTATCGGAACGAATTCTAAGAAAAAAGGCAGGTATCACGGGAATTGTGATGTTGACCGAATATAATGTATATACATACGAGTAGTTTATCCACTCCATAATGTGGCATCAAGAAAGGCGTGAAAAAGCTCTACTTAAAAGCTAGCAACTACGTGACTTAGTACAGGTTTTGTTTTAAATTACACGGTAGTTATTTTGAAATGTTGTTTAATTATAAATACCTTGTAATTAAATTTATACTGTACTATAACGTATACTCACCAAAATGTAAACATTTTCGACAAAACAAAACATGAAAAGCAAATAGGGAGTTAAAGTGTATTAAACTCCATTGACGAAAATACCTTTTTGAGGTCAATTAAGTCTCAATTATTGAAGGAAACGTCGGCCAGGTTGTGAGTGGGCGGTTAATGGAATTTGTGTTACTTTTACAACAAATTAGTTGCACGAGCCATCTTAATTCCTTTAAGCGTAAACAAATCGAGCCTAAATAAACGGTGTATTGTTGCAAAAACAATACGAAGGCAAAGAACAGTATTGGCAGGAACAAATTTAATGTAGGACAGTGTACTCGAGGCTATATGGGGCCAAGCTGAGACGACGCCAATACAAAGACAAAGTTTTCTTCCATTTAAAACTGCCGGCATCTTAAGCTTCTTGAAAGCAAAGGTCTTATAGAATAAATTGGGCCTCTTTACAAAAAGCGCTAATTTAATTTTACTAAGAATGTTTTGGGAAATCCTGAACGAGAATTGGAGTACAAAAAATAAAAGTTCTTTAAAAAGACAATAATCCATCTCCAATACTTCATGTTCTACAAATTATATCTAACTGTCATGGATTCATACGATATGTTTAGGTATTATGCAAATAAATTTGTCCTACATAAATATATTTTAACAAATTGTAAATCTTTTAATAAAACAAAACGGGAAATGTCACCCAAAATATTTGTTCATAACTATGATGGACAAGCTACATATAATTGTCACGGAGTTACAATGAATGTAGGTATGATTACATAAATATATTTACATTAAATTAATATTTTGTCTTGTAACTATATTGAAAGGCGTATTGCAATCTAGAGTCAGTAACTTTTTTCCTCATACCGAAAACACGAACGTTGTAATTAGAGTGTAACTACTAACGACCTGCGCAACTAAATCTTCGAGAGCCGCAATAAAGGATTTCTTTGTTCTATAGTCTATCTATACAATTGTTAGAGTATCGCTAGAGAATAAAACCGGCCATGTGCGAGTCGGACTCGAGCACTAAGGGTTCCGTACTATCATCTATAATCACGTTTATTGTTATTTAATTATTTATTTTAAAAAGTTAATATACACGTAAATATTCTGTGGAAATTTGAAGCGTCTACCTGTTACCGTTTTTAATATTGAGCAAAAAACACGTTTATTGTATGGGGACCCACCTTAAT